>JARKHS020031596.1:0-148656 GCA_030143305.2 Amblyomma americanum | reverse complement strand
ACCACACATCACATTTACTGTCCATGATTTGGAAAGCCTTTTCTATCAACTACATGAATCATATGTGGTAGTGAAGGATTTTAATGCGCACTCGTCATTCTGGGGCAGTACCAGAGACCAAATAATCGAATACCTTATACTTACAAATAACATTTCTAATGAACACCGGAAAAAACGCATATTGCTGTCCCAGCTCGAGAAAAATGAAACTAAATTCCACAAAATTTAGTCCATGACTGTCGATATTGACACACCTCGCCGGGCAAATGGTTCCAGCACTTCAGTGTTCTGTATATGTTGTATTTTTTCCACCTAGTGCTATTACGCCACTTGTTTCTGCATGCAAAAACTCAGGCACACTTACGTGACACTTCTGGACTTTTAATGTCGAGCTCTTCTTTGCCAAACTTTTTTCCAGTCGCTAAAATGAGGTGAGTGAATGAATAAAGCTTTTGTTGAGCGCCGCAAATCATGGTAGTTGGCTTCGATATTCCAAAAATCTATTGGATTCCGCTGCCTGCAGGGCCGTCGTCACCAATCCTCGTTGGTGCGCAAGGTCAGTGGTGATCTGAGCGCCACTCCATTGCTTCTGCGTCATGTTGCTGATTGTGTTTATTCTTGGAGTGTGTTAACAGGCCCAAACCATGTGTTTAAGGTCAGCATTTTTGTTTCGTGTTTGGGTGTTCGGCATTAACGACTTTTGGTTGAAGTTTTAACGTCAGAAGCCCGCCTTACCGTTTACGAACACAAAAGAACTGGGGGATAAAAATTTCAAGTATATGAAAAGCTTGATCGCAATGTCGGCGTTTTTTCAGCCTTGGCAATTCGAGGCATAGGAAAACCTTCATGAATTATTTTGAATTAGAGAATGAATTTTTTAAAGAAAGGAGGGAATTAGGTGTCCGGTTTAAGGACCAGATAGGCTTAACAATTGAGAAGGATGGCCTCTGGTATCGATCACTTTTATAAAAGAAACAAAAAAGTGGTATCCGCTTCAAGAACCGTGTTCGTGCTCTGCAAGACATGAAATAGATTTACATCAGCGTTTTCCACTGGTGGTGGTGGTGGTGGTTAAACTTTACTCCCAGGGGATGCAGAGGAGCGACCCGAAGCTGCCCCTCGGTTAAATGACGGTCGTTATCCTTTGAGCCGCGGCGGCGTTTACAGCGAGCTGGAGGAGCTTGATCTGTGTCCCCGGGTTGGGGCTGAGCATTAGAAGCCGCAGTGATCAGAATCGGTAATGAAGTGACTAGCTGGTAGGGACTGCGAGCTGTTCCAGATCATGTGATTTAGATTGGGTTTGCTATAAATTTTTACATTTGTCTGAGTACAGCCCTTCCGAAAGGAAGCAACACAATCGGATATTTGGATAGCCATCAGTTCAAAGTTTACGTCCAGCTTCTGCCTGTCGTTTCGAGGGCGTTTTATTCCACTGAATCGAACCGCCACAGGCATAGATAAACCGCACCTACGCCAAATAACGCGGTGGTACCGCGAAGGGGACGCTATTTTTTACAAGACTAACGAGGCAATCGAGGTCGCAGGGGAACGGTGATTGGAGGATTAAAATCCAGAGCAGTTATCGTGCACCTCAACCTCTTCTCCTCCTGACGAAAGTGCAGCGTGGGAGGAACAATTATGGAGCTTCTTCGGAAGAGCATCCTATCTCAAGAAACACCACACGCTACGTTGAGATTACACGCCTTCCCTTTGTACACTGGCTGGGTTCGCAGCAAAAAGACTGGCGAAATTAGATTAGTGTCACGATTATGTGCTTCTTCAAAACTAGTGCCTAGCACATTATCAGCTCGAAGTTTCTGGAGAGAAGAGCGGTATTGGTAAATGGGGGGAAAAAATGCCCGGCTACATATTATTACTGGACTTTCACAGAGTTCTTGAGGGACTCCATCGCCATCCGTAATTCAGTTAGGATAATTTCGCAGCTACAATCTATTCTCTCCGGCGAAAGGCGCTGTACACTTCCGTAAGCTGCTTTCTTCAAGCAAGCTACTCCATTTTCACCAAAAGCGCAGTGGAAAGTAAAGAATTCTGGAAATCTTCGTAAAGCCGCGTCACGGTTCAAAGCTTCTAGCGCGAGAGCCCTTCTAGCCGCACTCCTTTACTTTCAGCGCTGTGTATCTGTCGAAGACCTCCGGGTAGCAAGTGTAATTAGCTCACTGGGTCAGTGTACACCTCAGTCGGACTTTGCGTAGGCGCTGACGTATACAGCTACAAACTGCTGCAGCCATGCGCCTTTTCCTTTTCTCAAATCTAGCGGAAGCTTTAGGATAAGTTGAGTTTGAGGAAAGTAAAGGCGCATAACTGGCTCCCTTGGTCAGTGAACACCTCAATCACCATTTGAGGAGGCGTCAAAAGTAATCAGGTAGGGGCGGAGGGCCACGAGAGTGGGAGCGCGGTGGCCAGGTGGCACTGCGTTCAGCGGCGCTTGCCCGAGATTACCGATGCTGACGTTACTTCGCGCCCTCACGCCTCCTGCGTGTGGATACCGCGTGGTGCTTACCTCCATGCAGGAAGCGTGAGGGCGCAAAGCAACGACATCAGTGGTAATCTCGACCAAGCGCTCGCAAGCAAGCGCCGGCGAACGCAATGCCACATCACGACCGCGCTCACGCTCCCGGGACATTCGAGCCTGCCTGGTTACTTTTGACAATTACGGTACATGGCGCTGGTGTGCACCTTCAAAAAGCGTGAATTCGCACAATATTTCATGCTTAGCTATGCTAAACTTGCATCCATTTATGCCCATTATTCTATTGGAAATGGTTACAAAATCGAAGGGTTCAAAAAGAAACGAAAGTGGATAATTAGCATTGTTTGGCAATTATTCATGGTCACGATTCATTCTCAAAAGTCAAGACGATCAAGACAGCTAGAGTACGCATGCACTTCCGTCGTTTCGGTCCTTTCTTTCTTTTTTTATAAAGTTATTTATTACCTCAGGGCAATCACAGCGAAAGCCGTGGGATGAGTGAAGTCTCCTAGCGGGTCACGTATCAACAATTTGCAGCGGCTGTCCAAACAGCGTGAAGATATTTGGCAATGGCCGGGAAGGTTGGAGATATGATTATGGCATACCCTCACATGGTCCATGTCCGTATACGGCATGAACGAACCGAAATTCGACCTTGAAGTGAACTTGGCTGAAATCGACAAAAATTAAAGGGGGGGAGAAGGTTATTGAGAAGTAGCATAGCCCGTCCCCAAAATGGCCCATGCCCAGATATGGCATCGACCACCCGAAATTTGACCTTCAAGTCATCTCGCCCGAAATCGACGAAAATTAAATGGCTGGTTCCTGAGCGGTAGTATGGCACGTCCTCAAAGTGGTCCATGCTCAAAATATGGCATGGACCGCCTCGAGTTTCCTCTTGGAATGACCTTGGCCGAATTTCACTGCTTGTGAATCTGGGTGGGCTTGGGTGGCAGGCAGGCATTACCCAGTCTCAATATAAAATGAACCCACCTCCAAAAATGAGGTTTCAACCCTGAAATTCATGTGGTCGGCGCCCAGAAAAAATATACATATTCACTTGCTCACACTCGAAACTGACATCGAACGTTCGGAACCGACCCAAAATTATTTTTTTGGCTCACTCTCAAAACTTATATGGCCCACCTTCGAAAGTTGGCCGAGGCAGCGCGTGTTCTCGCAAAATATTTTTTGCCTATCAATGCTAAACCGCAAGGCATTTTTGGGAACTTGTACGAAGCCCTTTGATGCGCAGGGTTCGACCCTAGCGGGGAGGAAAATTCGAGCGCAATTCATGAATGCAGGACCGAACCAGTTGAAACATCGCGGTACATATAAAACTTCAAAATGTAAAGAAGCTCAGAACGCGACCGTCGCCAGCAAGCTGGTATGATATAGGGTGCGGCGTTTAACGTTCCGAAGATTTACATGGGCTTTAAGAGACACCGTAGAGGGGGGCTGCAGATTAATTTCGGTCGCCTGGGTTCCTTAAGTGACACCAACACAGCACAGGATAAGGACGTTCAAGTGCGAAAGCACTGCTTAACGGTGTCAAACCCAGCCAAGAATCTTATGTGAAGCCTCAGAGCAACTAGGGTAAGTTCGAAGGAGCGTCGCGCAAGCGGCAGGCATAGCAAAATACTTTTTCCGGTTAAATGCCGTTCATTGGGATGTGGCTGGAGCACAATATGCGCTAAGGACAATTTTCACTTGTGGGTCAATGAACCTAGGTGTGCTTTACGGTGGCAGCTCTTACTGATTTTGTCCTGTGCTCACAAGGGATATCGGCTGGCCCGGCTCATGTGGGCGTCATATTCACTCCCCTCATAAGGGAGACGACATGGCAAAGCTCCCGTAGGCACCTTGCATTCCGGAGGAGGGCGTAATGTGTTAACTTTTTTTTGTGTGTGTGATAGACACATGAGCAAACTTCTCCGCTCACAGAATGGCGCCCGGCCTCAGTGTCGATGCAGTTTCTCGGAAACGAAAACTTTCGCGTCCGCCGTCTGGACGAGAAGATTCCTAGGTGAGCCAAGTAGCTTGGTCGGTGGGCGCTTTCGGGAACGTGCCACCTTGGTTAGTCAATCCGAATAGCTCTTGTCACTGTAGTCCTTTAAGTGCGGACTCCGGTAGTCGGACTGGGATGGTATGGGATGTAACTGTCGCTCTGAAATATCTCCGCAGCTCTGAAATATCTGATTCTGCAGCAAGTACTCTAAGGACTCCTGCCGGCGAAAAGACATTTGTGTGTGCAGTCGCTACTGAACACTTTCAGTTCTCTTACTGACGAAAAAAGTGCTTATTAAGCTTAAAAAGGTAGTAGACTGCTTTCCAGCGATGCTCATGCCATTCAATGGTCTTTGGGAGCAGCCGCACTTATAGGAATGGGGAGCTCCACTCTTTGCCTTGCCTTCAAGGAAAAACCGGTCTAAAGTGCCATGGCAAAGGTCACCCGTGGGTGACCTGACTGCACTGGTAGGTAGTGCACGTGCAGGGACTGTGCGATAGGAACTCCTGAAAACCTCTTAACTCGCACCTGGACGTAACCTTGGCCCAGTTACTATGTCGCTAGGCTGCTGAGTCTATGCAGAGGGACCGAGCCCCCGCGAGCCGGTAGCATTTTAGTGCAGGCTGACGACACTGAACTGCACCCCAAATGTTGAAAATGACAGCTAAATACGTGTTTTTTCGATTATACGCCTGGTAAAAGAGCATCTTTAAGTCGCAGAACTATGTCGTGTTCGGTGACCTCTCCAGTGTCTATATACACTTCTTAGGTGTAATGAACCGATGCTCTTGGCAGCCGCTCGTAACAGCCTCAAGCGCATGTTTATTACAGGTACTTCTCCAACCTTCCAACCTTCAGTACCACTCCAACGTTCAAAATCTACCACTATACAAGCAGCTTTTTTTAATGTGAAAGGACTAACACCTTTTCTAGAATAAGGAAGACAAAATAACATCAAATAAAGCTCATGCTCTAGACGTGGTTTTTTCCCTTTGCTGCGCAAGGTTCACTTATTTCAATTGTCCTGTGTATCCTTACTGACAAGTCGGAGCAGACAACCACCTCCTGCTGTGATGTCTGCTCAGCATTGCGGCCAACCAGCATACTGTATCTTGCCACAACGTGCATCTCCCTGCACGGTGCACAGTCATTTCCTTCTTGAGCAGAGAGACCATGACCCGCGGCTCCTTCAGAACTTTGTTTCTCCAGCCTATTTTTTTTCAATTAACGTAATTATCCACTTTATGCCTTGAGCCACAGAGGAATCATGCTTGAAATTTTGTGACAGAACACTATTATTACGCCTTTGGGAAATAATCGCCGCTAAAGAAATTCAAGCTAATATTGCGGAACATGTTCAGCGCGTGATGTCTCTGAGCGCTAGTAGAGAAGAAAGAAGCAGGGTGACGTTCTTTTCTAGTCCGTCAGCATCCACGTCTTGCTGTCGTTTCGCGGTCTACGACGACTTCAAGGACTCCACCGGTCATCGCAGCATCACCGCTGAGCCGCAACCGGGCCTCCTTTTCAAAGCGACGTCAGATGGGCGGCCTGTCTATCGAAAGAGGAGCCACAAATGGACGTGGCCCGGGCTGGTCAGCCGCCAGCCCGAGATGGCGACCTCGCGCTGCCTTGCTACTGGGGTCTGTGGTCGTCGGATCTCTCACGTTCAGCGTCGGGTTGTATCTACGAGCCGCAGAGAATTCGGGTAAGAGTTCGGGACCAGGGACCTTGTGGGAGGCAACAATCTTTTTTTTGTGCTTGTGGCGAAAGATTGGCTATATTGTCTACAGCACGCGCAACATCGCAGGAATAACGCATTTGAGACCACGGTAGCAATGATGCCATTTAGTGGCATGCGTGTCAGCGCCAACAGGAGTCACGTCTCCACTTGGCAAAGAATAGTGTTTGATTATAGTGACAGCTAGTATTCATTGATTTGAACTCCGAATTCCCTAATAATGGAGGAAACCCAGCGGACGCGCGTGACTGCATAATTTTGGCGCCTCGTGCGCTTCACGAGAGGAGGCGCACGAACTGAAAAGAAAAGCAGGAAATCTTGGCGTGGTGAAAGCGACAGTAGCGACGTTGTGCGTACAAAGGTGCGTGCAGTGTGTTTGGCTGTTTTGGCCTTTTCCAGACTCGCACTCTTTGGTTAGGACTTTGGTCGCGGCGGCGTTTGTCGTTGTGCCCACACGTGTCGCCAGTCTGGACATAGTCAGGACCATGACAGAGAACCAGCCAGACTGAGGCACAGCATTGAAACGCAGTGCCGCACCAATTAATGTGACGCGCCAGAAATGCAGCGAATAGCGGATTAGGTATCCGCGTGCTACTGGCTCAAAACAATCTGCTTCTTTTAGTCAAAAATTTGGGTGTGAACTTTGGCCGTGCGAAAAATTCGTGGCTAAAAGATTTAATATCTAGGACTGCACACATGTACCACTGACACAAAACCAACCACGGACCATTTGGAGCGTGGGAAAGACCGTCATAATATCGACTGTCTGCATTTAGCTCCCTACTTCAGTTATCATTAGCCGGTTATATACGTTGATTAACATTAAATCTTGGGTAGTGCTGGAGGTTTTCTTCTGGCATTGTAGTTCCGCGTAATGTTTCCCCGCCACACCCTGGACTCCATTCGATGTCTCTCTTTTTCTTTACATGGCACGGCTGTGAACCAATAATTATTTTAATTCAACTATATTTCGCGTATTATAATGGCATTATAAGGTTCGTGGTGCCCAGTGGGCAAGAGAATTTGGTGCGAATGTGGACCACTATGGTACCAATATAACTGCGCTTTGGCAGTCACTGAATGGCACTCAGGGGCCACAGCGTTTTCTTTTTTTTTTGCTGTATTATACTGGCTTCACGCGCTACTTATGTAGAGCGGACAGTCCTCCTCTGTCGGAATAATTGAGTATCTCATGTGGCTACCGGCAAAATAAAGAATGTACTTCATCAAGCCGCAAAACAGCCTGAAATCCTATCTCCCGTTATCAGCACTGAATGAATGAAACGTTTATTTTTGAGGCGTGCAGGCTAACTAGCACAAGAATTTCGTTCGCGACAGCCACATAATTAACATATTGCGCTTTGGAAAAGTGTGTTTTGGCGTAGCTGCTTGAATTAAGCGGCTACGCCTTCATGCAAAATCTCAAAAATCGCTCCCGGGTTAATGGCTCCTGTATCTGCTTTGCGGGTGTAGGTTTCAGCATGCACTGCGAGCACAGAGAAAGGATGAAAGGACGAAAAGATAATTCTGCCATCATCGAAAGGTGCTCTAGTACGCCATCAGGATCTAATATTACTAAAGTGTGTCACACGGTGGCCAAGGTGGATAGAGTTGCAAGAGGTGGATAGCGTCCTGCGACGTTGTCGAATGATGTACAGTCCGCAGCGAAAATTTACGAGATGCGGGCTTTTAGAAAAAAAAGAATTACACGGCAATCGATGCTCGACCCGACGGAAATGCAAGAGCATGAATCGTTTCCATGATCGGTGACACTCCGCTGCTTAGGTAACGGTTTTTCGATTTCTCTTTTTGCACTTCACACACAAAATCTACTTCCGCCAGTCAAACGCACTCCTTCAAGCATATTGTCTTCCGCTACTACCCATCTGGTGGTACACTGCGGCTACTTGAATGAACGGCAGCCATCACGTTGCCCGCACCACTCATCCGTCTACCCCTCACTCCTCTGCGCGATGAAATCGTTTCTATCGCCCTGTCGAAGGTGGTTTATGGTTTATGATCTTTAACGTCAGAAATCGAATCCGGCTATGAAGGGAATGTAGGGCTTCGTAGTGGAGGGCTCCGGAGAATTACAACCACCTGGGGTTTTTAACGTGCACTGAGATCGCACAGTACAAGGGCCTTCAGCATTTCGCCTCCATCGAAATGCGACCGCCGCGGCCGCGTCGAACCCACTTCTTTCGGGTCTGTAGCAGAGCACCATAACCGCTCAGCCACCGTGGCGGGCACTGCCGTAGAACTCGCCGTACAGAAAATCGCACCCTAATATTTCACTCCCACCTTCCTCCTCCTGCTTCCCTCACGCGGCCTTGAGGTTTACACCGAGAAGTGAGAGAGCTTCGCGCCTTTTTCAAAGCCAGTTTTTCGTAGTGTACTACATACGAATCAAATATTACTCAAAATTAAGTGGCGAGCTCCGATTTACGCCTCAAGCCTATGGTACCTGTTTATAATTCTTTGCTTTCACGTTGTGCTTTACTGCGTGCATACATACTGCCAGTTTTTTGGGCAATGCTCTTTTTATTGCCACACTTGTTCCAAGTGAACTTGCCCTCCCCCCTTTAAGCTTTTCATTTTCGCACCTTCTGATATTCTTTCATCACGCCTGTACCACGTTTTTTCGCCATTGTGCATCTAGTACTCTTCGCATTAAAAATGTATCGGCGAAGTCAGGCACGCGAATCCCCTGAACTGCCCGCAAGTGCGAGTGGACTCCGAACGCCTTGCATGGCTTCCGAGTGCTTTATCAGCTGCCGGTTTTAATTAATGGCGCATATCCTCATTCCAAAGGGTACGTCGATTTCCCCTGTTCTGTTTGGATCTGCTCATTTCTGAAAATTTGCAGTATGTGGTTTTTTCTTGGTCTCGCGCTCTACTTTAAAGGATCCTGCTATAAAAATGTTCCCTGCTCCTTTGTTATATGTCATATTCATGATCATCGTCACCATAACTACGTCAAGAGCATGACAAAGGCATCTCCCATTGGCTTCCAATTAACTTTGTGAAAAATTAGAAAAAGAAATAGTTGAACATGTGGTACGTTTTACGGATCCGCCGTGGTCACGCAGTGGTTAGCGCGCTCGGCTACTTAGCTCTAGGGCCGCGTTCAATTCAAGCCTCAGCGGCCGCGAAGCTGCCGCGGCGGCATGTGCTGTGTGATGTAAGTGAATGTTACAGATCCCCAAAAGGTTGAAGACCTCAGCCATCGCTCAGGGGGGCTCCTGAGCAGCGCGCCATGCGACGAACCATCAACTACAGTAACAACACTAATTTAATTCAAACAGCAAACAAACTAAGAATCCAAGTCTTGTGGATCGGGAAAAACCTTCAACCTGAGGTTGGGTAAAGAAGAAAAAAAAGTATTCGAAGGCAAAGCAAGCGATTGCACGCGCTGAAAGGCAGCTCAAAAGGGCAGCCGAGGCACCAGGCAATCTGCCGCAACGGCGAGACGATGAGACGTACTAGTAGAACACGTTCTTGGGCAAGTTGGTTCATAGCTTGAGTAGACGAAGCGCCCAAAAAACACAGCACACAGGAAACCAGACACGAGACGCGAGAAAAGCGCCTGTTTCGTGTCTTCCTTTCCTGTGTGCTGTGTTTTTTGTGCGCTTCGTCTACTCGAGACATACTAGCCTAGCTAACGGAAAACGAACGCGCTTGGGTGGGGACTTACGCAAAGTTTCCTTCACTGACGCGCTAATACACATTCAGGGGAAACGCTTGTCCAACACTGCCGAAATGATCCGGCCGAAAAAGCCGCCACTGCCGTTTGCTTGCTGCTTATCTTGTGCGGGACGGGTCAAGTGCAATTTCTACACACTGCCGTCCTGGAGCCTACCTGACATGCACAATAAGCTTGCCGCCGTTTGAGTGCAGCAGGGTGCACGCCCCCCCCCCCCCCCCCCCCCAACAGAACGCCGCCCATAGCCACCGCGTGGGTGTCTCGTGCGCGTCCTTATAAGCAGGGAAAGAGGGACCAACTGCCCACAAGGTAGAAGTAATTTCGGAGCCCGACACCTCTTATCAAAATGATCCATAGACTGCCCATAGACATATAGAGTATATTGCCTTCCTATACATATTTCCTTTCGTCTATTCATAGTCTACACACTGTCTGAAATGAAAGTTCACTGTAAGTGTATGGCCATAAATCTATAGACTGTCTATTGGATTTCAATTCAGTCTATGAACTGCAGTCCCGTCCCTCATACCCTCAGTCTCTTGAGGGCGTTAAAACCTGTATGCCATACCATACCGATATGGAAGACGAGTGTGTTCTATATGACTTACTTGCTTTGCATTTCGGGCGCTTATGTATGTAGTACTGAAAATTAGGGGAATCTTTTGGTGAAATCTAATCACACTGTCGGGCAGCTGCTGTAACGAGAACTAAATAAACTCAATTTTCAATAATTAAGGTCCAAATATGACGGCCTGTGTGATCTCCGCCTTGTACCTTTGCTCGCTTCTAGAAGTCTTCCGATTTCTCTCTCTTTTAGATCGCAGTGTTGCTGTTCGAGCCGATCCCTTCTCAACAAACGGCAGCAGTAATCGCCATGTGAGTACTTGCCTTTACTGAGTTTCACTCTCGACTGCGTCAAAGACGGAACTCGATAAGTTCATCTTATTTAAATGCTGCCTGAATAAAAATGGCATGATTAGGCGAAACAATCGCAGACAACTATTGTACATTGGCAGGAAGGTTACTGTCCAAGCTGCTGGTGCTCTTTAGCGAACAACTAGAGCTTATCAGGGCTCAAGAGGTCCAGAGTTTTTTGAAAACCTCCCAGAAAGCAGCTCTAATTTTGTTCGAAATTGTGTGTTCAGCTAGGCCCCAGGCTTTGATTAAGATTTCAATCGGTAGCAGCGCGTGGGTTGAGCACAGTGGCTATGGACCTGCCGATTATCGCTCCCTGAATCAAGGATGCCTCTACATCAGAGCTTGGCAGAGAAACCATGGATTCCGGCAAGAAGATTTAAGTAGCGCGAAACGTTAAATGCGGACGCCGAAACAATTCAGAAGCGGGGAGTACCCTCAGCAAGCAGCGCTAGCCCTGTCGTTTGTGTTACCTCTTCGTCCTCATTTTCTTCGCGTTATTTAAATTTTGATCTTGAGTAATTGGCTCACCTAAACCACGTTGTAATTACTGTATTTCTATGTTCCCGGTTGAGTCAAACTCTACGGAGGCTGCTGTTCAGATATGAATACGTTTAATACTCCCTTGCACTGTAAATACTTTTCTACGGCTACACTATAATCTAAGGTACCGTCGATAGTGTCACGGTGGAAGTACCCGAGTAGAGAGCCATAGGCTGTTCCACTAAAGTTTCCCGCGATTCGCGCGTGCTCTTAACATAAAAGTGAACCGGAAGCTAGTGACGGCCATGATGTGGCGGCAGACACGCTAACGTCTCCAGACACTGACACCAATAATGGCCGTGGACGTGAAGGTAGAGACGAGCACCTCTTAGCGGGCCTGCTTTGTAGCATGGCTATAGTGGATGCTTGAGTGGAGAGTGCGACGTAGTCAGGGGGTTAACAATTTACTAAACGTGGGTCTGCATAATAACGTAGGCGTCAAACGATTTGTTTGCATCGTTGAGCCAACATTTCGGATGAGCAGAGAGCGTCCTTACTGGGTAGCGCGCTTTTAGGAAGCACAGATTTTCATTTTTGTTACGTAAGCGTTTAACTTGTAACGGACATTGCGGGCGGTGACCAGAACAGTCATCACAGGCTACGTTGGGCGTAGCTGGGCTACAAATATCACTGGGCAGCGCCAGGAACCCAAATAAACAAATCACTCTAGAAGAAGAATGCGTGAAACGCGTCTGTTGCGTTTTGTACTTTAGCGCCGCTTGGGACTTCCCCATTAAACCTTACCTTTGCTCACCGCGCTGCATGCACAATTCGAATGCAACTCAGCCATTCAGATATGATGTGTCCTCTACATTACTGTCGTTTTTATTTTGTGATTTAAGTCGGCGCTAATAGCTGTCTCTTACCTTGCAAGTCTGCTTTTGTTGGGTTCGATACTGTGTATGGTTGATAAAAAAAGTCTTAAGATCTGTGAAAACATTTGTTCCAAGGGTTGACCACTAGGCCCCATAGCGATGGAAGTCTGTATGCAAAAAACTGAAACCTAGTTTTACACCACTGCTCTGTAGAAGTTGTCCATGATGTCCGCCTTGTCAGGTTCACCTTATGCATACAACATGCACTTCCGCTTTAAGGGCACGCATTAAATTTCCTGCAAATGACCGTAGGACTAGAGTATGTACTATAACAGCAGCAGAAAAATAAAGAAAAAGTGCCCAACCCGGGCAATGCTAAGGCGAAGCGTACAGCACGAATGAATGAATGAATGAATGAATGAATGAATGAATGAATGAATGAATGAATGAATGAATGAATGAATGAATGAATGAATGAATGAATGAATGTGTGACTTCCTGGCATCACGTTCAATTGAGTGGACGCGTTCGATTTCGGCCTTCTCAACAGTGCTCATTTCTGCAATAGAGTCCACAGGCGCACTGACAATTGCTTTAGATAACAGTGGGCATAGACAGAGGATTAGCTGCACTCACTCCGTCGGGTGGGTGAGTTCCAAGATTTCCTGAAGATTGTTCAACCTACTTGCGAACTTACTGGGAACAAACTTCTTAAATGCTTCTGAAAAGAGGTTTTTTTTTTCTCAAAGCATGGACACGTGAAGAGAAGACATATTTCTTCATAAAAGGCACTATCACAAAACGAATTTAAGAAGAATGGTTCGAAACACTTTGGACGTCGGGATACATGTTGACGAAATTTGTTTTGGCGATACTTAGGGTGCTTTGTTTTCAAGTTTGTTTTCAAGTTTGTTTTCATTTGGGACGTAGAAAGTGGCTTTAGTTACGCACCCCCAAATCAGCAAGAATTCAGATTTTTCTGCAAATATCTGCTCAAGCAGGAATCTTTCACGACAATTTTTCATTTACGGAGAGAATTGATCATGGGCACTCAAACCATTTTGAAGAATACAATGTCTCAAACAAATATATAACACGTTGGTTAAAGGGATGAATTTTTTTTCACCTAACATAGGTCATTTTTTATTCTTATTAGTAACTCTGCATTCGTCTTTACTTGCATTCGCACTATTTTCTGCCTGAATTCCAGCACTAAATTCGAAAATCTTATCAGCGTCATGGCTGCCGTCTGATGCTCGCGTTACGTTAAGTGCAGCGCAGCTTATAATTCAGGACACATGGTAACTAGCGCTAAACACAAGGGCAGAAGAGAGACGGACAACACGAACGCTGTACATCAACTGTCTAGCGTTCGTGGTGTCCGTCTCTCTTCCATCCTTGTCTTTAGCGCTAGTTACCATGAGCCCTGAATCTAAAGATCACCAACTAGTCCAGCATTCCGCTTTGAATGTCAGCTTATAAGCCGTGCTACCAATATATAGGACCAATTGGCCCCCTTTAAGGCTTTGCTTACAAGATGTTGACCTTTATACGTTCAAGCCAGAGAGAATTCTGGGAGGTCCGGCTTTTAACAGCTGCTGTGCTATCTGTTCCGCAAGCGATCCTTTGCTTTAGGCAAGAAATATCTAGATTTACCTCTAACACCAGGACTTTGAAGACAAAGGATTAACCTTCCTAAAATGGGTTGGGCGGATCACTTTGTTTTTATGACGTACACAAGTTGAGCACTTATAATTAGCATGACACATTCAGGGAAGCCAATTTTTGCTTAAAAATTGGTTTCAAGCACTTTCTTATAAAACTTGCTAGGACTGCCGAAGAAGGAAAGAGTTTGGCTGCAAAAAGAATTAAGTGCATTAATAATACTCCACCTTGCTGCAATCTCAAAAAGTTCCAGTTAAACTTCGCAACACTTTTCTTCAGTAGACAAGGTTGTTAACGCGACAACGTTAAGGGTCCCTTTCAATGAAAAATCCAGCGTCACCGTCGTCCTCGGCGGTGGCGGCGACGTGAGCGAAAAATCCATAGAGAAGCAAAGTCGCGTGAACTTATGACGTCATCACAGCCCGCTCACCGGATTGTAAGCAAACTAACCAGCGTGGCAGGTGGCAGTGAATTATTGATTGGCTGCGAAAGGTTGCTCTGGAAGAGTAACCTGGATCTCACAATCCCCACCGGTAGCTGTGTTTCAAAGAGCCACCTGCCGATGCATTGGCGCATCGCTTAACCGCTTCACTGCTGCGCCAGTAGCGGCATGAGCACTCACCGCGATCTGAAAATTTTAAGTACAGAACAACCAAATTCGCATATATGGGTGATAACGCATTGGGCTACGGCGTCATACCTTTAAGGCGGAACTTAAGTGTCCCCTGCAGTTTTGTACAAGTTGGACCATTTGCTCTTCTCTCTGCAGGGCTTTCTGCACTCACGAGGTACCCGAAGCGATGGAAGGCAACTGCCCAAGCACTCGCCTGGTATCTTCGCGTTCCAGGGCCACCGGCTGGACGGAGATGCAGATCGAAGAAACTTTAACGACAATCCTACAAAAGAAGTGAACGACAGCGCTAGTGCATCAAATACCAGCAACAGAAGCACTGAAGAATTCGAATTTGAGGCACCACTTCACACGCTCGACGCAGTAGTCGTCGAAGACACCGCGGCGCAAGATTCAACGAGTGCAAGTCTAAGCTTCACACATAACGTATCAGCCATAGTTCTTCAGAACTATTCCAAAACTGACTCAACTAGCACTCAAAGAGAAGCGCGCGAGACCATTTTGGTGAATTCACTGATCGTACTTCCAGAGAATCGCTTGTCCACTGATACACTGGTCGCGTACACGAAAACAGCCACGAATTTTATCGCAGCATCGCCTCGTCGCGAGCATAAAGACGCTTCTAAAAGGGAAGCGAGCATGGAAGACTCTGACTCTATGCTCATTAATGACGAAAAACTGCGAGGTTCGACGACACCACCGCCTGGCCTTAAGGAAGATACACACGGAACCCTTGCTCCGGCAAATGAGTCCACCAATGACCGAGCCGGCCAGCAACTAAACGCTTCCCGCTTCCAAGTCACATTAATAAATCTGCTGAGGGCTGGTTTAGACGAAGGCGAAGCCACAACCAACGATGCCATTTTGGTGACATCGGTAGACGCATTCGCAGTGACCGCAGTTACTGACGATGCAGGGCAGCCAGCAACGTCCGAGCCTCAACCCGTCACAAAGCCGACAAGCAATGCAACTGCGAGCTCAGAAAGCACAGAATCCATCGTGCCCCCTGACGTGGTGACAGCCTCGCTCCTGGTTACGTTAACAGAAACCGATTATCTCACCACCATTATCGAAAGTTCACAGTCCGAAAACGCGCCAACTTCAACAACGACTAACAGTACTTTGTCCTCGATGGCGTCAGATACGCAGACAAGCGCTTCTGGGAAGATTTCAGACACTGAGTTGGTTACGCTCACCGACGAGTTGACGGTCACGGACGTTGTCGCTACGGACACCGACGTGATGACGGCCACTGATCAAGAGGGCTCTACAAAGGTATCGCATTTCTGCACATTACTCAAGTTCACACAGTCAATAAGGAAATGCTATGATTGCTGACAGATTTTTTAGTAAAGGCTTAAAGATGTCCAGAGTATGTTACCGTTAGGGATTTGAATTTTTGCTGAGAAGTCGACCACATTTGACATAAAAATGTAAGTGAACAGTTTATTCCAGGATATTTAGTATAGTCTGAGAGGCAACCAAATACTTCTTTGCGCGTATAGCAATGCCTCAGATTGCGTGAAATTTGCTAGGATAGTTCGGGTCCTAGAACTCAACTCTCAGGCAAAGTTAAAATTCGTAGTTCGGACAAATAAAAACGCGAGCAAGGTAATGCAAACGGTAGCCATATGAGGATAAGATTTCAGTTGAGGGTCGTTAAATACATGTTCTGTTAATCGCCATCACGAAAATACGATGACCGCATTATGAAAGCGATAGTGGAGCTCGGAATTATTTTGTTCGTATATTTCGGGTTCTTTGAGTGCAAAGCAATACTTCACGAGCTCAAACCGGCTCACCGGTTTGTGTCGCTCAAGACCTTGCACCGCAGGGGCGTCTGCAACATTCAGATGATGGTGAGTTGCGACACCACGGGTTCCCGAGCATTCGCAGGGACAGCCCCGCACGGGGATTTATGTTGAGCAGTGCGTCACCACGGACCCGAGCACCTGCGCTTATCCGTGCGTGGCTCAGCCGTGTTAAGGGAAAAGGGGATTCTGGTGGTTGAGCCGATGTTGAGCGCTTGTCCCTTTACGGCCCCTCGGCGGAGGCGACGCACCACTTTGGCCCCAGCTTCCCGTAACGGCACTTGCGGCCTGACCCGACAGGGAGAAATAGGCAGTCGCCTTTTCCTGTCCTCCCCTTCATCTTTCACTTTCCTATGTTCTTTGTCGCTACTGTCCTATATCCTACTCTCTTGGTTTTACCTTTTTTTCTGGCGGCGGGGGTAAATCATGTTTGACTGAAAACCCTGTGTTATGCCGTATTGAATTATATCGATGGTGCACAGCTGCCGAGGGTAAGGCTTTTTAAACGCTCCTGTCCCGTCCTCATGTCTCAGTTGTGGGTGGCTGGCACCATTTCCGAGCACCAAATTTTTTTACGGCTTCTCATTTTTTAACGCCGATCTCCGTCGCAAGAGCGGGCGCGCCGAGACAGCAAAATTCTTCTCTAAGAATCCGACCAGCTTCCCGCGGTTCCACGCAGTGCGCTCGGAACACACAGGAAAAGCCGCGAGACATTTCACCATTCGTTGTCAGCGGAACTCTCGCAGATCAAATAAGCCCGGGCCACAAAATAAATAAATTAACAAACGGCGATCAAATAGAACTCCTGTACAAACACCGGCAGGAAAAGTTAGCAGAAATAACATATTTTGCAGACATCCCTGAGACAGTCAGCCCGCACCAATCCTTGAAGACAGTGCAGAGAGTTATCTCAGACTACGACCTTAGGCATGTAACAGAAGAAGAACTTCTTGAAGGACTAAAGCAAGACAATGTGGCCAACGGGCAAAGAATAAAAATGAGATACAATAACGAAATTGCCACGAAACACATCATTCAAACGTTCCCATTAACCGTACTCCTTGAATCCATAAAAATCGTCTGCAGGAAACTTCAACTCATGGAGTATATACCAAACCCACGAAGTTGATTTAAGTGCCAACGGTACGGCCACGGCTCTCAGAGCTGCCGGTGCCAACTGACATGAGTGAAATGTGGTTCACAAGAACATGATTCTGATAACCGTACAGCTGAACCACAACTTTGCGTAAAATGTGAGGGCAGTTTTTCGGCGTACTCACGAGCATGCCCTGCATAGAAACAAGAAACAAGAGAAAGAAATCATCACAATCATAGTAAAACAAAACATATCTTTCAGGCAAGCACCCAAGCAAGTTTCTCTGAAGCACGAACCTAGGTTCTCGGTTGTGGTTCAACAGGGCACGGCACCACTGCGGCTTCCGGCTCCTGCTCAGGCCACACAGAGTGAGCCTGAAGCAGGACCACCCATGCCCCAAAAGGCAGCAGCTAGCGCTGCGCCGCCATCCACCTCCACGTCACCGGGCCCCAAGGTCCCTCCCACAGGGAGAGACCAAACACGAAAACAGCCGTGCACTCTGCGCATTCGTCCAGTGTATCTGAGGATTCAGTAGACACCAGTCAAAGCAGTCCTGCACCGTCGACGTTGGAAGACCAGCGGTTTTCCATGGGTCGGCAGAAAAGAGAGAAGCCCAGAATCAGGGCGCCCGAATACACAACCTAGTTTTTTCACTACCCACATAATACAATATGGCATTCATACACTGTAACTGTAGGGGATTCTTGCATGACAGCCTACATGACATAAAAGACATACTAGCCGCACTCACCTTAGGCCTTGTCTATACAAGGGGCAAACATAGGCTCTAAATACGAAACATTCTCAAACACTAAGGTCATCCGCCGCGGCCGAGAGCAGGCGAGCCGGCTTTCGGGTGGCGTAGCCATCATAGTCAACAGTGGAGTCGAAGCTCTAGAACACAAGCTTTAAACTAGATTAAAAGCTATGGCGGCCATCCTGCGCACATTTAAAACAATTACAGTGTGCTGCGTATATATATACCGATATCTTAGAATACTCATCGGTGATTTCGAAGACAATTTAGAGCAACTACCATAACTGCTCTTGGTAGTCGGGGATTTTAACGCCCATTCCAGCTTTTGGGGTAGTGAGAAAGCCGACACTATAGAGGTCAACTGATCGAGGATTTTATACTCTGTCATAACCTTTGCGCACTAAACACTTGAAAACCAGCCTATTGTTATCTTATCTCAGGAAACGTGAGTTGTATAGATTTATTTGTGTTTGTCTTCTATTATTATTGATTTTAATTGACATGTCTTAGATAACCCATTTGGAATCGATCATATACCCCTACTAGTAGGCTTATAACATCTTTACCCTAAGTAATCTCAACAAAACCACGACGTTGGCAGCTGCATTTAGCTGGCTGGCCGTTGTCTAATGAAAAGGTCAACCTAAAAGAAAAAGATGATTATGATGTTCATTTTGCTTCAGCAAAAAAGGTGACGGGATAAAAAGCTGCTTTGCATTGCAGCTTGACAAAGCTCCTGCCACCTATACAGCAAGCACTTGCGAAGCACACACAGTTTCATAAATATTCATAAGCAGTCTCCTAAAAGAACAGTCAGCCGCCGATCGTAATTAACTGTACAAGTAACGAATAAAACAGACACTTGAAACAAAATTGAAACATAGACCATAATACAGTTAACCAAAAATTTTAAAAACACTCTTGTATGGCATTTTCAAAATGTCTTTGTTTTTTGTCCAGGTCATTGAGCACATGTGGTGCGGTATGTTTCGGACGTCACTGTAGACAAACTTAACGAACTTTGAACAAACTGTGTTATTAACGCTTGGCGCCAAGCTATTCCTCAAACCTATGGAGTAGTGAAACAAGTTCATAAATATTGGCAAACAAAATAATGTAGAGAAGAAAAATATCAACAAAACAAAGCTCTTTTTTTACATATCCAACACGAGATTTCACAAATTTTGAAAAGATCGAGAGCGAAAGTTCGATATATCCGTATTAGTGCCAAAAAATCTTCGTAGAAAAATTACGTGTCGTTAATAAACTGCTCTACCACATCGAAACAAATGTGGGAAAAGGCTAGAAAGCTAAATAGAAGCTACTCTTTACTCACAGTTCTCCTTCTGACAGCTCCAGGTATACACACAAATATAGAAGAACAGGCAGACATTTTGGGTGAGCATTTTTCTGCAGTTTTCAGTTCATCACACTGCATAGAATCATTTCTGAAATACAAAAAAAAACACAGCAGAGAAACAGACTGCCAGCAAGCGGCAGCACAAAACCCCAGAATAATTTATTTATAGTTCAAGAAATTCATTGACTACTTCCCGCCTGTAAGCAGACAACCCCCACTCGGGTGAACTACATTACCAAATGCTAGCCTGTCTCTCTGAACCTGCCGTAGAGGGTCTTTCGAGACTCTAACAAAGTGAGAGGATCGGGGAAAACACCCGAGGTCTCGAAAAGAGCTATTGTTGTGCCGTTTCTTAAACCCTGGAAGCCGTCACCCACTCCTAGCTGTTATAGATCCATAGCCCTTCACCAGTTTTCTCGCCAAGTCCTTTGAAAGCGTCCAGAATATAAAAGTCCAGCTTTCTCGGGCAAAAATTTTGACATTAGAAAATTGTAAGACACGGGTATGAAAATATTGAAGCTAAGGGTCCATTATTTTGATATGTAGCAAAATATTTCGTTGAAAGTATTTCCAGCAATCGCATCACACAGTTATTACTGCCATAGAAAATCAATGGTCAACGCTTTTGACGATAGCAAAAACGGGAATATAAAATAAATCTAACACTGCCATCAGGTGACCTGCGGATATATTGATTGTTGTAGTGAAATATTGTATTATATGAAAAAATTTCGTTCATAAACGGTTTCCCGCACAAAACTGCTTTTTTTCTAGAATTGCTGGGTATGATTTTGACAGTCTGTGTATTCGTGCATGGTAAGGACTCTAACGACGCGAAACCCAGTAGCCCGACAGAGTAGGATTGCCCTTCGAGTTCCACTTGCTATCACTATTGCGGTTAAACTTGTTTCGTCAAAGCATTTCATAAGCGCAGTCCAAGTAATGACATTATTATGCCGGCGTCTGTACCACGGTTGACAATGCATATAGTATTGTAATGACATCCATAAATCGCTACGTGCAACTGTTAAGTATAGTTTTTAAGAATGGTTACCAAGTACAACATGTTTGGTGTTTGTTTCCTGGGTAAATAACCGAGAGCGCTGTTAAATCTATAGAATGTATGCGTGGGTCTACTGGCAATTGCGTTGATATGCTGATATGGCGGCGCACATAATCAACGCCTGCAAGTAAAAACCGCCTCATCTGTAACTTGCAAGGTTTTATTAAGTTAGCCTTAGCGCAGTGCAATGGGGACAATTGCAGAGAATTGATGGTTTGGTTTATCTCTTGCGGCAACAGGGCAACGCCGTTTCAAGTGGCAGTTCTTTTGGTTCCTTCTGCCTTTGTTTCTTAATTGCTTTCACCATGTCGCGCTATAGTCAGAATTGGTGTAGAACGTGACGGCGATGTTCACTAATATCCTTTACTAAAATCCTTCCTATGTAATGGTGACCTAGCAGGCCGGAAAGCCGCCAACAAGGATTACTGGGGGACCGTTCACTGTCCACCGGGCACTCCTTTTTTGACTCTGCTGAAAGAGCAGCTACGTGTTTCCCGGGATATCCAACAGTTGCGTTGTAGCAAACGTAGAGTAAAATTTGTTTCGAAAGTTATCTCGCCTCTTTTTCACGTGAAATAAAGGCCACCTGTGCGGCTCGGGAACGAAAGTGCTATCACCGGTTCTACTGTATAGTGCGCCGTATACCGACACAAGGCTGAGCATTACCGCTTGCTAAAGCACCGTCAACCCCAAGATAGGTGTGGTAGGTGTGTGGTTGAAAGGCAAGGTTTTCCAGCAACACGCAAAGCCGTCTTTTAAAAAGTGAAAGTTCACACAAGTAACAGCTTTTGCTTGCTGAGTAGTAGCATTTATTTGATATCACAGCTTTTTAGCCTGGCTTTTTAAGTAGTGCGCTCTAAAAGATTTTTGGTGCGTAATGTTGGTTGATGTTACCTTACGTTACTAACAGTCGTTTCGTTGGCTATTTCATTCAGCCAGCACTTGTCCTAATTGAAAGAAGGACAGAATTTTACAGAACTATGCGACAAATTATTTTGTTTTTTCTTAACGATGGGTTTTTCTGTAGTACCGTAGTCTTTTTTGTAGTCGGCGGCTTTTAGTACTTTTCTGTAGTAACTACTCAAACTTTTCCTGTTACTACAAAAAATTGTGTCGTTACTGCAAGTTTTCGGTCAAAAACATCACAGAAAATTTGTTGTGACGACAGAAACCTTCCCGTTGTGTTTTTCGACTGAGTCAGAGGGCATTTCTTACATTAGAGAAAGCTGGTGTGCCCTCAGTCAGTTTAAGGAACTAGCGTTTCTTTTCGCGCGCAGCTTCGAGCCTACCCATGACCCTAATTCATCACAATTAATCAAGTTCGGTGTTTATCTTCCAAATATAGTGCGAGTTGCGTAGCGAGACGAAAAGTCCAGGTCGCCCTCAGGCGGTGATAAAAGAGCGCTGATGAAGACCAATGAAAACCACGCCCCACTGCACTGTACTGCACTCGCGTCCACTGCAGTCGTTCCGACTTATCCAGCCTTGAAGAATGCGCTCTAGACACCAATAAAGCCTTCCTCTACGCTGCCAGAAGTGTTGAGCGAGTGAGGAGCGAATAAAGTGTTTTTGTATGACCGGCTACTGTTCGGGCATCGAGCGATACCGCCTGCGAAAACAACTGAAGGGCACAGCGTTAACCCACGTCGAACATTCTTGGACAAAATTTTGAATATTGAAAAATTGTAAGACACTCTTACGGAAATATCGAAACTAATGGCTCATTTTCCCGATGAGTGGAAAAATGCTGCTTTTAAAGTATTTCCATCGCTCGCATCGACCGCTTAAGACTGTCACAGAAAACCAATGGAGAACGTTGTTGACGATAGCGAGAACGTTAATAGCAAACAAAATGCAAGCCTACCGACGGGAGATCTGCGGATACATTGATTGCTATAGTAATATATATTAATATATGAAAAAGTTGCGTTCATAAACTCTTTCGCATTCAAAAATGCTTTTGTCTAGAATTTTTGGGTACGTCTTGCTAATCACTGTCCTTTCTTTTCTTAGTTTTCATTAAATCAAGGAAATATGAAATTATCATTGTTTTTTGTGGATTTCGTCTGAAAACATTCTTTGCCGGCCAGAAGAAGTTTTTTGTATCGAGTATTAAGACCTGACTAATCATTTCACATTGATAATCATATTGGTAGTCATCGCATTTAACAAATCCAAGAACCCAACGTGCAGTTCACTGCAGTGTTAACAAGGACTGTGTTCACGAAAATCTGTCACGTAAAAGCACGGCACGGTGGGCTCCCGCATGATTCCTGATGAGTGATGGTAGGTCCATCGAGGACATGAACCAACAATAATGACGACCGAAACGGAATCCTTCCCTCACTAACCGTACATGTCCTCAACAAAAAAATCATGAATCTCGCAGGCAGCTTTGCATGACATCATTTCGAACTCCCACTTCGTCAATCTAAACCTCTTCCAGTAGCGCGGAGTAGCGCCAGCGCAAAAACAAAGCATTTCAGTACGCATTAACGTAACTTTCACACTCTAGCCCTTAGTGTTAGAGAATAGCCACAGAAGCTCAACGACTAGCAATATGGTAACCGGGAGCACTAGGTTGCACGCATAGTCAAAATTAATATTCTTCCCCACCCAGCGTCATTCCAGCACGGTTTTCTACTGACTGCGGCATCAGCGTGAAATAGGGTCTTTAGCTTTATCGAGCATGCATATCGTGCGGAATTTAACGCAGTAGACTATTAGCTAACGCAAAAACCAAGTCACCCTCTCAATCACGCTCCGCTGTAATTTCGTTATCTTCCTGCGGAAATCGGCATACAGGAGTCCCCGGAAAGGGTGTCGGACTCCATATTGGTCACCTTTGCGGACCACGTGACAGCCACCGACATTATCGGCTCCCGGGACGCAAGCGCAAGCGACTCCACTGCCGTAACACCCTCACCCATTGGAACCGAGACGGCAGAAAGCACGAGTGAGGTGAGTCAGTGCTGGGGCTGATGTGGGCACCCAATAGCATTTATTACAAATCAATGAAACTTGATATTAATACAATGTCTCTCTTTGAACACAATGGCTCTTTAAAGGCAAGCCTACCCAGCCGCGGCTAGAGGCGTACCTGCTCGGGCAACAGGCAGGATAACACAATGGGCAGACTGTGGGGAATTAGATATAGAAGCTTTGAAAGTATGATAATCAGCGATAAACCAATTGATGCAGTCGTCCATAAAAGCAAAGAGGACACCCCACTTCCTAAGTGATCTTCCTTGTTGACGGCCAGTTTTGGAACGACATAAGACGCTCGAAACTATAATAACGGCAAGACGCTCCTAAATACACGACCGCGTAATGGTTGAAATTGGAATTGAGAATAAGCTGAACATCTGTAGTCTAGGTCTCAAAAATATTTATGACCCGTCGTACTTTTGTAGGCGCACGTTAAGGGAACGTTCGCTAAGGCTGCATGATAAGTGAGCTTTGATTTCGATCAGTCTCTTAAGTTTTTGGCACGGCGTACCAAACCATCATAGGAATGATGATAAAGAAAAACGCTTTAAAAAAAACACAAGTTGCAATATGCGCGTTGCTTTTGAAATAGTCATCTATACGGTTGTCCCGTCAATAACTTCGGCTGTGAAGCAAACAGGGATTATTTTAGATTGGTAAGCGAGCACACAAAGGTGAAGGTTTTCACAGATTAATGCATATCAAAATACTGCCACAGCGGCCGGGATATAAACTGCACTCTCGTGCTTAAAAGCCGAGCGCCGCACCTACTGATCTCATGGAACGGGTAATCATTCGCAATCGGAAAGACTTGACCCATCGGCACGCATTCATTGATAATCTTATGTGTTAAGCAGACATTCATTTCAGTTAGTACCTGTGGTCTACTGACAGAATAATTATGGAATAAGGAACTTTCCTACTATTGTTCTTCAGCATTTCTTTTATTCAAACAGAATTAGTGCCTCAAATTACTTACAAGAACCGCATTTTGTTTCTTCTCGAAATGACCCCAAATTGAAAGTTCGTCCATACAAATGCCGAACAGATTTGTTTAAACACTCATGTTACCCACATATCATAAACGATTGGAACGTGTTGCCAGAAGATGTCGCTTACCGCAAAACTACGGATTTTTTTGTGATGTTTTGTGCCCCCGCTATCATGCCCTAGTGGCACCGCGGGTACTGTAAGAATAAAGAAGATAGTGGACGCATGAGGTTCTGCTGAGGCGCGCCATGGTTGCTCCAAAAGAAAGTATAAAGCCCGATAGCAAACTAAAAAACAACCTTGCAAGCACATTCTTCTGTTCCCATAAAGCCACAGTGCACATAAGTAAATAAGGCTTGTGCGACTTCCGAGCGATCGCATGAATACACTGAGAGCATACTGCTTCAAAGCACTTTCTGGCTTCCGCTTTTTTTGGAGCATTGAAAAGATTGCTGGTCTTCATTAGCATCGGCATGTTTCAGAGAGAGAGAGGAGGTTTGCAGGACCGTTGAAAATACAGTGTAAGAAAAATACAAATAGGTGCTTATTTGATCTGTCCCCGATCGCAGGATGTATCTGAACACTGTAGGACTGAGCATATTCTTAAAAGTGTCTAACCATTGGAGAGGATGGTGTGCGTTCCATTCCCACATTTACAGTCATAACGTCGCCGCGAATCACGCACGGAACTGAGACTTTTACCGCGCTTTCTGGGTAACGCGCTACGTCCCGTGCGAGAATTGCCGATGAGTGTTATGTTTACTCTTGTCAACAGGAAGCTTTTATTGCGAAATTCAAGCCTTTACTGGAATCATGCATGAAATAAATTTGCATTCCCGTTATCTCTGCTCGGTTTTTGCTCGCGCCTAAAAAGATGCTTCGCCTGACTAAAAAAAAATTTGTATCCTAACGTTAATCTCTACACGATATATAATTGCAAGTCTTCTCGTTCACAATCGCAGTTACCCAGTGGAAAATTGCGCGCTGGTTAACCTTGGGGGTACCAGAGGTTCCTTAAAGACCACGTCAGAGCACCATCACTTCGGAACACACGTCAGAACACCGTTTGGTTAATTACCGAGTGACTGACGGCGAATCACGCAAAGCATCGAAAATATAAACGAACAATAATAGCTTGCGAGGACGCCGTTTGTCAGTCGATTCCCGAACTCGGCAAAGAGAGAAATTATGAACTTAGCCACCGGCGGCGCCTGGCTTATCTTCAAACTTTTCACTTTACTGGGCTCAGCAACCTCGAGCAGCATGCCTAGCGCAGGGAGAAAGCTAAACGACCTTCAAGAGTTACGTAACTTTCGGCCTGTACTCCACAGTTTTAGAAAATATCCCAGAAATGGTAAGAAATGCTTTCGTAAGTCACCACCAATTCGTGCGAAGTGTGACTACTTGCAACCGCTCGGATCTTTTCGCGCTCAATCTTCTAGTGATGGTATTCGTAGCCAAGAAGCGTGAGACAGCACAGAAGAGATCTGAATATGCCGCATGTTCGTCCAGCCAAGCGGAATGAACAAAGCTTTTGATTTACAAAAGCCGTCTACCCTCCTAATCATGGCGCCCTGAGTGGTTGTTTTTTCATCCCTTGCGTCTGTCGGGTAGCAGGGCTCACAGGATAAGGTGTCAACTGCTATACTAGTCACCACCGCTGACAAGGAGACAGTCAGCGACGTCATCGGCTCTACCACATCAAAACTGCTCTACCACATCAAAACAAATGTGGGAAAAGGCTAGAAAGCTAAATAGAAGCTACTCTTTACTCACAGTTCTCCTTCTGACAGCTCCAGGTATACACACAAATATAGAACAGGCCGACATTTTGGGTGAACATTCTTCTGCAGTTTTCAGTTCATCACACTGCATAGAATCATTTCTGAAATACAAAAAAAACACAGCAGAGAAACAGACTGCCAGCAAGCGGCAGCACAAAACCCCAGAATAATTTATTTATAGTTCAAGAAATTCATTGACTACTTCCCGCCTGTAAGCACACAACCCCCACCCGGGTGAACTACATTACCAAATGCTAGCCTGTCTCTCTGAACCTGCCGTAGAGGGTCTTTCGAGACTCTAACAAAGTGAGAGGATCGGGGAAAACACCCGAGGTCTCGAAAAGAGCTATTGTTGTGCCGTTTCTTAAACCCTGGAAGCCGTCACCCACTCCTAGCTGTTATAGATCCATAGCCCTTCACCAGTTTTCTCGCCAAGTCCTTTGAAAGCGTCCAGAATAAAAAAGTACAGCTTTCTCGGGCAAAAATTTTGACGTTAGAAAATTGTAAGACACGGGTATGAAAATATTGAAGCTATGGGTCCATTATTTTGATATGTCGCAAAATATTTCGTTGAAAGTATTTCCAGCAATCGCATCACACAGTTATTACTGCCATAGAAAATCAATGGTAAACGCTTTTGACGATAGCAAAAACGGGAATATAAAATAAATCTAACACCGCCATCAGGTGACCTGCGGATATATTGATTGTTGTAGTGAAATCTTGTATTATATGAAAAATTTCGTTCATAAACGGTTTCCCGCCAAAACTGCTTTTTTTATAGAATTGCTGGGTATGATTTTGACAGTCTGTGTATTCGTGCATGGTAAGGACTCTAACGACGCGAAACCCAGTAGCCCGACAGAGTAGGATTGCCCTTCGAGTTCCACTTGCTATCACTATTGCGGTTAAACTTGTTTCGTCAAAGCATTTCATAAGCGCAGTCCAAGTAATGACATTATTATGCCGGCGTCTGTACCACGGTTGACAATGCATATTGTATTGTAATGACATCCATAAATCGCTACGTGCAACTGTTAAGTATAGTTTTTAAGAATGTTTACCAAGTACAACATGTTTGGTGTTTGTTTCCTGGGTAAATAACCGAGAACTCTGTTAAATCTTATAGAATATATGCGTTAGCCTTAGCGCAGTGCAATGGGGACAATTGCAGAGAATTGATGGTTTGGTTTATCTCTTGCGGCAACAGGGCAACGCCGTTTCAAGTGGCAGTTCTTTTGGTTCCTTCTGCCTTTGTTTTTTAATTGCTTTCACCATGTCGCGCTATAGTCAGAATTGGTGTAGAACGTGACGGCGATGTTCACTAATATCCTTTACTAAAATCCTTCCTATGTAATGGTGACCTAGCAGGCCGGAAAGCCGCCAACAAGGATTACTGGGGGACCGCTCACTGTCCACCGGGCACTCCTTTTTTGACTCTGCTGAAAGAGCAGCTACGTGTTTCCCGGGATATCCAACAGTTGCGTTGTAGCAAACGTAGAGTAAAATTTGTTTCGAAAGTTATCTCGCCTCTTTTTCACGTGAAATAAAGGCCACCTGTGCGGCTCGGGAACGAAAGTGCTAATACCGGTTCTACTGTATAGTGCGCCGTATACCGACACAAGGCTGAGCATTACCGCTTGCTAAAGCACCGTCAACCCCAAGATAGGTGTGGTAGGTGTGTGGTTGAAAGGCAAGGTTTTCCAGCAACACGCAAAGACGTCTTTTAAAAAGTGAAAGTTCACACAAGTAACAGCTTTTGCTTGCTGAGTAGTAGCATTTATTTTGATATCACAGCTTTTTAGCCTGGCTTTTTAAGTAGTGCGCTCTAAAAGATTTTTGGTGCGTAATGTTGGTTGATGTTACCTTACGTACTAACTAACAGTCGTTCGTTGGCTATTTCATTCAGCCAGCACTTGTCCTCATTGAAAGGAGGACAGATTTTTACAGAACTATGCGACAAATTATTTTGTTTTTTTCTTAACGATGGGTTTTTTTGTAGTACCGTAGTCGTTTTTGTAGTCAGCGGCTTCTAGTACTTTTCGGTAGTAACTGCAAGTTTTCGGTCAAAAACATCACAGAAAATTTGTTGTGACGACAGAAACCTTCCCGTTGTGTTTTTCGACTGAGTCAGAGGGCATTTCTTACATTAGAGAAAGCTGGTGTGCCCTCAGTCAGTTTAAGGAACTAGCGTTTCTTTTCGCGCGCAGCTTCGAGCCTACCCATGACCCTAATTCATCACAATTAATCAAGTTCGGTGGTTATCTTCCAAATATAGTGCGAGTTGCGTAGCGAGACGAAAAGTCTAGGTCGCCCTCAGGCGGTGATAAAAGAGCGCTGATGAAGACCAATGAAAACCACGCCCCACTGCACTGTACTGCACTCGCGTCCACTGCAGTCGTTCCGACTTATCCAGCCTTGAAGAATGCGCTCTAGACACCAATAAAGCCTTCCTCTACGCTGCCAGAAGTGTTGAGCGAGTGAGGAGTGAATAAAGTGTTTTTGTATGACCGGCTACTGTTCGAGCATCGAGCGATACCGCCTGCGAAAACAACTGAAGGGCACAGCGTTAACCCGAGTCGAACATTCTTGGACAAAATTTTGAATATTGAAAAATTGTAAGACACTCTTACGGAAATATCGAAACTAATGGCTCATTTTCCCGATGAGTGGAAACATGTTGCTTTTAAAGTATTTCCATCGCTCGCATCGACCGCTTAAGACTGTCACAGAAAACCAATGGAGAACGTTGTTGACGATAGCGAGAACGTTAATAGCAAACAAAATGCAAGCCTACCGACGAGAGATATGCGGATACATTGATTGCTATAGTAATATATATTAATATATGAAAAAGTTGCGCTCATAAACTCTTTCGCATTCAAAAATGCTTTTGTCTAGAATTTCTGGGTACGTCTTGCTAATCACTGTCCTTTCTTTTCTTAGTTTTCATTAAATCAAGTAAATATGAAATTATCATTGTTTTTTGTGGATTTCGTCTGAAAACATTCTTTGCCGGCCGAAGCAGTTTTTTGTATCGAGTATTAAGACCTGACTAATCATTTCACATTGATAATCATATTGGTAGTCATCGCATTTAACAAATCCAAGAACCCAACGTGCAGTTCACTGCAGTGTTAACAAGGACTGTGTTCACGAAAATCTGTCACGTAAAAGCACGGCACGGTGGGCTCCCGCATGATTCCTGATGAGTGATGGTAGGTCCATCGAGGACATGAACCAACAATAATGACGACCGAAACGGAATCCTTCCCTCACTAACCGTACATGTCCTCAACAAAAAAATCATGAATCTCGCAGGCAGCTTTGCATGACATCATTTCGAACTCCCACTTCGTCAATCTAAACCTCTTCCAGTAGCGCGGAGTAGCGCCAGCGCAAAAACAAAGCATTTCAGTACGCATTAACGTAACTTTCACACTCTAGCCCTTAGTGTTAGAGAATAGCCACAGAAGCTCAACGACTAGCAATATGGTAACCGGGAGCACTAGGTTGCACGCATAGTCAAAATTAATATTCTTCCCCACCCAGCGTCATTCCAGCACGGTTTTCTACTGACTGCGGCATCAGCGTGAAATAGGGTCTTTAGCTTTATCGAGCATGCATATCGTGCGGAATTTAACGCAGTAGACTATTAGCTAACGCAAAAACCAAGTCACCCTCTCAATCACGCTCCGCTGTAATTTCGTTATCTTCCTGCGGAAATCGGCATACAGGAGTCCCCGGAAAGGGTGTCGGACTCCATATTGGTCACCTTTGCGGACCACGTGACAGCCACCGACATTATCGGCTCCCGGGACGCAAGCGCAAGCGACTCCACTGCCGTAACACCCTCACCCATTGGAACCGAGACGGCAGAAAGCACGAGTGAGGTGAGTCAGTGCTGGGGCTTATGTGGGCACCCAATAGCATTTATTACAAATCAATGAAACTTGATATTAATACAATGTCTCTCTTTGAACACAATGGCCCTTTAAAGGCAAGCATACCCAGCCGCGGCTAGAGGCGTACCTGCTCGGGCAACAGGCAGGACAACACAATGGGCAGACTGTGGGGAATTAGATATAGAAGCTTTGAAAGTATGATAATCAGCGATAAACCAGTTGATGCAGTCGTCCATAAAAGCAAAGAGGACACCCCACTTCCTAAGTGATCTTCCTTGTTGACGGCCAGTTTTGGAACGACATAAGACGCTCGAAACTATAATAACGGCAAGACGCTCCTAAATACACGACCGCGTAATGGTTGAAATTGGAATTGAGAATAAGCTGAACATCTGTAGTCTAGGTCTCAAAAATATTTATGACCCGTCGTACTTTTGTAGGCGCACGTTAAGAAACGTTCGCTAAGGCTGCATGATAAGTGAGCTTCGATTTCGATCAGTCTCTTAAGTTTTTGGCACGGCGTACCAAACCATCATAGGAATCATGATAAAGAAAAACGCTTTAAAAAAAACACAAGTTGCAATATGCGCGTTGCTTTTGAAATAGTCATCTATACGGTTGTCCCGTCAATAACTTCGGCTGTGAAGCAAACAGGGATTATTTTAGATTGGTAAGCGAGCACACAAAGGTGAAGGTTTTCACAGATTAATGCATATCAAAATACTGCCACAGCGGCCGGGATATAAACTGCACTCTCGTGCTTAAAAGCCGAGCGCCGCACCTACTGATCTCATGGAACGGGTAATCATTCGCAATCGGAAAGACTTGACCCATCGGCACGCATTCATTGATAATCTTATGTGTTAAGCAGACATTCATTTCAGTTAGTACCTGTGGTCTACTGACAGAATAATTATGGAATAAGGAACTTTCCTACTATTGTTCTTCAGCATTTCTGTTATTCAAACAGAATTAGTGCCTCAAATTACTTACAAGAACCGCATTTTGTTTCTTCTCGAAATGACACCAAATTGAAAGTTCGTCCATACAAATGCCGAACAGATTTGTTTAAACACTCATGTTACCCACGTATCATAAACGATTGGAACGTGTTGCCAGAAGATGTCGCTTACCGCAAAACTACGGATTTTTTTGTGATGTTTTGTGCCCCCGCTATCATGCCCTAGTGGCACCGCGGGTACTGTAAGAATAAAGAAGATAGTGGACGCATGAGGTTCTGCTGAGGCGCGCCATGGTTGCTCCAAAAGAAAGTATAAAGCCCGATAGCAAACTAAAAAACAACCTTGCAAGCACATTCTTCTGTTCCCATAAAGCCACAGTGCACATAAGTAAATAAGGCTTGTGCGACTTCCGAGCGATCGCATGAATACACTCAGAGCATACTGCTTCAAAGCACTTTCTGGCTTCCGCTTTTTTTGGAGCATTGAAAAGATTGCTGGTCTTCATTAGCATCGGCATGTTTCAGAGAGAGAGAGGAGGTTTGCAGGACCGTTGAAAATACAGTGCAAGAAAAATACAAATAGGTGCTTATTTGATCTGTCCCCGATCGCAGGATGTATCTGAACACTGTAGGACTGAGCATATTCTTAAAAGTGTCTAACCATTGGAGAGGATGGTGTGCGTTCCATTCCCACATTTACAGTCATAACGTCGCCGCGAATCACGCCCGGAACTGAGACTTTTACCGCGCTTTCTGGGTAACGCGCTACGTCCCGTGCGAGAATTGCCGATGAGTGTTAAGTTTACTCTTGTCAACAGGAAGCTTTTATTGCGAAATTCAAGCCTTTACTGGAATCATGCATGAAATAAATTTGCATTCCCGTTATCTCTGCTCGGTTTTTGCTCGCGCCTAAAAAGATGCTTCGCCTGACTAAAAAAAAATTTGTATCCTAACGTTAATCCCTACACGATATATAATTGCAAGTCTTCTCGTTCACAATCGCAGTTACCCAGTGGAAAATTGCGCGCTGGTTAACCTTGGGGGTACCAGAGGTTCCTTAAAGACCACGTCAGAGCACCATCACTTCGGAACACACGTCAGAACACCGTTTGGTTAGTTACCGAGCGACTGACGGCGAATCACGCAAAGCATCGAAAATATAAACGAACAATAATAGCTTGCGAGGACGCCGTTTGTCAGTCGATTCCCGAACTCGGCAAAGAGAGAAATTATGAACTTAGCCACCGGCGGCGCCTGGCTTATCTTCAAACTTTTCACTTTACTGGGCTCAGCAACCTCGAGCAGCATGCCTAGCGCAGGGAGAAAGCTAAACGACCTTCAAGAGTTACGTAACTTTCGGCCTGTACTCCACAGTTTTAGAAAATATCCCAGAAATGGTAAGAAATGCTTTCGTAAGTCAACACCAATTCGTGCGAAGTGTGACTACTTGCAACTGCTCGGATCCTTTCGCGCTCAATCTTCTAGTGATGGTTATTCGTAGCCAAGAAGCGTGAGACAGCACAGAAGAGATCTGAATATGCGGCATGTTCGTCCAGACAAGCGGAATGAAAAAAGCTTTTGATTTACAAAAGCCGTCTACCCTCCTAATCATGGCGCCCTGAGTGGTTGTTTTTTCATCCCTTGCGTCTGTCGGGTAGCAGGGCTCACAGGATAAGGTGTCAACTGCTATACTAGTCACCACCGCTGACAAGGAGACAGTCACCGACGTCATCGGCTCCGGCAACGTGAGCGGAACTATCAGAGTCACTGACGCTGCCACAATCACGGGTGTCGATTTGCTCAATCTTACGGAGGTGATCTCAAAAGGACCGGCACCCACTGTAACCGAGATGACGGTGAGTACAAGCGAGGTGGGGCGCTTTGCATGGCAATGCTAGCACTCAGTTGGGCTTTTTCTTCTTTCCGAGCTTTAAAAATAGTGATTAGCAGCAGTGAGCTGAATCCGCAGTTATCCGGCCTCCTTAGTGGCTATCCTATGCAGACAAAGGGTAATGGTGGCTTACTGACTTCTGCATCCACCGTGTATTGCTCGAGGTACGGGTTTCGAATCCTAGGGCCGCCGTCTTTTAAATAGGTTCACGCTTCAAATTTGGAACGCTTGAAAAGATGCGTCTTTGATGACACCTAGCGGTGACCGAACCACATTAACCATGGCGTTATTTGCCAGGTTGCCTTCGTGCAATTAAAATCGTCCCGTGCAGTCAAGTCAACAGTGATTTACAAAAGACTTAAATATGCAAAGAACAAAGGAAGATTTGAAAAGTTATACTATATAACTTGGGCAATTTAAATATTACGGAAAGAGAACAAACATATAGGGTAGATCACCGCAGACCGAGACCATAGAGGTAGTTATACCCTCGGGCAAAAAAAAATTAGTTGAGCATATGTATAGACAAACAGATTATGAACATCAACTTAAACATTTTATACAAAGGAAGGTCATATCCGTTCTGTCTTTCCAGCACTCCGCTTTGAGGCTGAAACGTAGAGTCTAACAAAATAGGCTTGAAACTAATTTGTAGGGAAACGCAGAGACGGGTAGAAGTGCAAATGCTAGGCCGGGACATGTACAAAAAAGTGATGCCTGCCGGGTAGTCAGGGTAATTCAGTTAATTCTATTTCGGGGAGCGCTATCATTGCAGCCGCGGGTGGCATGCAGAAAGTCAGGTGGGAAGAAGGTGTTAAGAGAATTTCTGGAGTATGGTGAATGCTGCTGGCTGAGGACAGATCTGGTCGAAGATTGTTCGGAGAAGCATTTGTTCACTGTAGTCTACACAATCGGGGTAAAAGGGAATGACGAAGGAATTTATATTCAGCTTTTGTTCTGATAGATTTTATGAGCATCGCAGCATTATAACTGAAGCAAATCCGTACCATTGTCAGCACAACGCGTGTGCACACTTCAACGTACCTATCACTGCGATCGCGGCGATCGTCAGCTAAGCGCCGTGCAAGTGATCCTTTTTTTTTTGCAGCTCTCGCGATTTGCAGTGTATAGCCCACACCCAGCGCATAGTCATCAGGGCTCAAAGCTGCGTAATAAAAATTAGTTCACTATAAAGTCCACACCTCGTTCATAGCCCGTGGTTCCAACATTTATGAACTTGTTAATTGCACAGTCCCAAAAAGGCAGCAGTGGGGAGAACGCTTTTCACTTCCGTGGCATCGTGTGTAGTTCTCTACCCGCAAATGGTTCACTAAATTTCTGCCTGCGGGGCGAAACACTGAGCTGGACATAAATAAGTCAGGCGCTTACGGCAAGTTTCGTGAAATGCTTTCATGGTGGGGATGAGCCAGGCGAAAAGCACTCTTCTAAATTAAGATGCCAGTTTGTGCCAGTAAGCTCGCATGACACCAGTCAAGTACGCCATGCCGCTGCAAGCAGAGTGAAAGTCTGACCGCGTAAAAGTAGACATCTTGAAAGCAACGACAAGACGAGTTCGTCTTTAACTACGAAGTTTCTGTGGAAGCTGTATGGCTTTCTTTTATAGCCGTATGGCTGCGCTTGGGTGCATCCAGTGATAATTGCTCTCTTGCTACAAATCTACTCCACCGTTGGGGATTCCCCTGAAGATTTGACCAACATTGTTCCCACTTCAAGTTATTGATCAATTCGCTATCGCCCTACCATAAGCTTGCCATCCCGGCTAGCTCACTTGGTAGAGCGACTGCTCCGCTGAAGTGGTGGCCCTGGGTTCAAACCCCGGACCAGAACGAATTTTTCTTTAACTGAGAAGTTTCTGTGGAACCCTTATTGCTTTAATCTGTAGCCGCACGGCTGTGCTTGGGTTGATGCTAACGAGTAATTAATCGCTTATTACAAATTTTGTCCCCCTTGAGGGATATCCCTAAACATTGGGCCAAAAGTGAGAGTTATGTTGTACGAAACATGTTGTTAGGGGCATCTTTAAAGTCAAAATTACTCTAGAGTTCGCACGTATAGATAGTCCACAAATCAGAAAAACGTTTCATTTCAACGTAAACTATCCACGATTCGTACACCAGAAATTACAGCACTAGGAAATTACTTGGCTTGAAAAGCGGATGTTAGCGTTTCTTTCTGGCGATATTGCTCAATCACTGATCTTTCGGGCAAGTGTTGTTAGCCATGTCTTAAGCAAAATGGCAAACTCCGCCACTGAACACTCCTACATACCTTGCTATGTGAGCCCTAGTGAATGCAACCGGCTACACTACTTCGCGAAAAACCCCTGGTCTCTACAGAATTGGAGTCTCTTTGTTTCTTTTTATCCCTTGTGACAGGGCTCCGTGGATAGGGCGTCAACTGCTATACTGGTCACCACTGCTGACAGCGAGACAGTCACCGACGTCATCGGCTCTCGCAACGTGAGCGAAGCTAACAGAGTCACTGACGCTGCCACAATCACGGGTGTCGATTTGCTCAACTTTACGGAGGTGATCTCAGAAGGACAGGCACCCAATAGAACCGAGATTACGGTGAGTATGAGCGAGGTGGGGCGCTTTGCATGGCGATGCTAGCACTCAGTTGGGCTTTTTCTTTTTGCCGAGCTCTAATAATACTGATTAGCAGCAGTGAGCTGATTATGCAGTTATTCGGCCTCCTTATTGGTTATCCTATGCATGAAAATGCTAGTTGTGGCTTAATCACTTCTGCACTGCCCGTGTATGCTCGAGGTAGGAGGATGGAATCCTAGTGCCACCGGCTTTTCTATAGGTTCACGCTTCCCTTGGCACGGTTCTCGGCTTCCCAGCAGTAGAACGCTTGAAATGATGGGTCTTTGATGACACCTACCGCTGACCGATCGAACCACATTAGCCATGGCGTTCTTTAGCCAGGTTGCCTTCGGGCCATTAAAATCATCCCGTAGAGCAGGTCAGCAGCGATTTACAAAAGATTTAAACATGCAAATAACAAAGGAATGCTTGAAATGTTATGCTCTTTAACTTCAGCAGTTTTAACAGTTACAAAAAAGAGAAAAACATATAGGTAATATCACCGCGGACTGACACCATGATGAAGGAAGACCCACGGGCAACAAAATTACGTTAGATTGCATGTATTAGACCCAATAATGTTATATACATCAGCAATTTTATCTAAAGGAAGTTGATACCCGAGGTGTCTTTCCAGCGCGGCGGTTTGAGTCTGAAACCTAGAGGGTGACAAATAGGATGGGAACTAATTGGTAGGGCAACGCAGAAACACGTAGAAGTGAAAATGGTTGGCAGGGACATGTACAAAAAAGTGATGCCCGGAGGGCTGTTAAGGCAATTCAATGAATTCTATTTCGAGGAGCGGTGTTATTGCAGACGCGGGCAGCTTCCAGAGAGTCAGATTTGGAGAAGATGTTAAGAGATTTTCTGGGGTAGGGTGGACGCTGCTGGCTGAGGACCGGACATGTCGAAGATTGTTTGGAGAAGCATTTGTCCATTGCAGCCAAAACAATCGGGGTAAACGGGATGACGACGGCGTTTACATTAAGTCTTTCTTCTGCTGGATTTGATGAGGGTCACAGCAGCATAAATAGGAGAAAATCCGTACCAATGTCAGAACCACGCCCCATGCACACTTCAACGTACCTATCACTGCCATCGTTAGCCTAGCGCTATGCAAGTGATTCTTTTTTTGTAGCTCTCACAATTTGCACTCTATAGTCGGCACCCAGCGCATAGTCAACCGGGCTAAACGCATGCTAGTAAATAATTATTTCCACTTAAATGTCCACACTTTGTTCATAGTTCATGGGTCCCACATTTAGGAACATGTTAACTGCGCTAATCCCAAAAAGGCCTCAGCAGGGAGACCGCTTTTCTTCTGCGCGGTATTGTAACTAGTTTTCTACACGCAAATGCTTCGCTACCTTTCTGCCTGCGGGACGAAACTCTGAGCATGGTAAGTTTCATGCAATGCTTTAACGTTGAGGGTGAGCGAGGCGAAAAGCACTGTTCCAAATCAAGATGACAGTGCCAGTAAGCTCGCGTGAAACGAGTCAGGTACGCCATGCCGTCGAAAGTTGAGTGAAAGTGTGACCGCGTTAAGAAAGGCATCGTAAAAGCAACGACAAAACGAACTTGTCTTTAACTGAGAAGTTTCTGTGGAAGCTGTATGGCTTTCCTTTAACTACGAAGTTTCTGCGGACGCTGCATGGCTTTCCTTTGCAGCCGTATGGCTTCGCTTGGGTGCATGCCAGTGATTAATTGCTCTCTTCCTACAAGTTTACTGCAACTTGGGAGATTCTCCTAAGCACCGGACCAACACCGTTCCCACTTCGAGAAACTGATATCACACTAACATATTTTAGCCGTCTCGGTTAGCTCAGCTGGTAGAGCGGCTGTCCCGATGAGATTGTGTTCCCGTGTTGACCAGGACGAATTTTTCTTTAACTGCAAATTTTCTGTGGACCTCCTTCTGCATTTCTTTGTAGCCGTATGGCTGTGCTTGGGTTGATGCCAACGATTAATCAATCGCTTATTACAAACTAGACCCCTTTGAGGGATATCCCTAAACATTAGGCCAAAAGTGAGAGTTATGTTAGACGGAACGTGTTTTGAGAGGCATGTTTGAAAACAAAAATACTGTATAGGTCGCACCTGTACATGGCGCACAAAGCAGACAAGTGTGACTCTTGCTCGTGAACAGTCCGCGGTTTGTACAGAATAAATTACAGCACTACGAGATTTCTTGGCTTGAAAACAGGTTGTTAGCGTTTCTTTCTGGCGATATTTCTCAATCACTGATCTTTCGTACAAGTGTCGATTGCCATGTTTTAAGCAAAATGGCTAAGTCACCACCACTGTCAACTCGCACGCACCTTGCTAGGCGTGCCCTAATGAATGCAACAGGTTAGTCTCGAAAAACCCACCATCCATGAGAATTTAGCTCTCATGTTTCCTAATATCCTCTGCGGCAGGGCTCCCTGGATAGGGTGTCTGCTTTTATATTAGTCACCATTGCTGACAACGAGACAGTCACCGAAGTCATCGGCTCTCACAACAAGAGTGGAGACGGCTCTGCTGCCACTTACGTTGCCGCAATCACGGGTGTCGATTTGCTCAACCTTACGGAGGTGATCTCAGAAGGACCGGCACCCACTGGAACCAAGATGACGGTGAGTATGAGCGAGGTGGGGCGCTTTGCATGGCGATGCTTGCACTCAGTTGGGCTTTTTCTTTTTTCCGAGCTTTAAAAATAGTGATTAGCAGCAGTGAGCTGATTCCGCAGTTATTCGGCCTCCTGAGTGGCTATCCCATTCAGACAAATGGTAATGGTGGCTTAGTGACTTCTGCATCCACCGTGTATTGCTCGAGGTACGAGTTTCGAATCCTAGCGCCGCCGTCTTTTAAATAGGTTCACGCTTGAAAATTGGAACGCCTGAAAAGATGCGTCCTTGATGACACCTAGCGGTGACCGAACCACATTAACCATGGCGTTAATTGCCGGGTTGCCTTCGTGCAATTAAAATCGTCCCGTCCACACGGGTCAACAGTGACTTACAAAAGACTTAAGTATGCAAAGAACAAAGGAAGATTTGAAAAGTTGTACTATATAACTTGGGCAATTTTAAGTATTACGGAAAGAGAACAAACATATAGGGTAGATCACCGCAGACCGAGACCATGAGGTAGGCAGACCCTCGGGCAAAAAAAGTTACGTTAGAGCACATGTATAGACAACCAGATTATGAGCATCAACTTAAACATTTTATACAAAGGAAGGTCATATCCGTTCTGTCATTCCAGCACTCCGCTTTGAGGCTGAAACCTAGAGGCTAACAAAATAGGCTTGGAACTAATTGGTAGGGAACGCAATGACCTAGAGGCTAACAAATAGGCTTGGAACTAATTTTTAGGGCAATGCAGAGACTGGTAGAAGTGCAAATGCTAGGCCGGGACACGTACAAAAAAGTGATGCCTGGCGGGTAGTTAGGGTAATTCAGTGAATTCTATTTCGAGGAGCGGTATCATTGCAGCCGCGGGCCGCATGCAGAAAGTCAGGTGGGAAGAAGTTGCTAAGAGAATTTCTGGAGTAGGGTGAACGCTGCTGCCTGAGGACAGGTCTGGTTGAAGACTGTTCGGAGAAGCGTTTGTTCACTGTAGTCGACGCAATCGGGGTAAAGGGGATGACAAGGGCATTTATATTCAGCTTTTGTTCTAATGGATTTTATGAGCGTCGGAGCATTATAACTGAAGCAAATCCGTACCACTGTCAGCACAACGCCCATGCACACTTCAACGTACCTATCACTGCGATTACTGCGATGGTCAGCCTAGCGCCGTGCAAGTGATACTTTTTTTTTGTAGCTCTTGCAATTTGCAGTGTATAGCCCACACCCAGCGCATAGTCATCAGGAGTCAAAGCTGCTGCTTAATAAAAAATTATTTCATTAAAAGGTCCACACCTGGACCATAGTCCGTGGTTCCAACGCTCAGGAACATGTTAACTGCACTAGTCCCAAAAAGGCCGCAGTGGGGAGAACGCTCTTCTCTTCCGTGGAATCGTGTGTAGTTTTCTACCCGCAAACGGTTCACTATATTTCTCCCTGCGGGGTGAAACTCTGAGCTGGACATAAATAAGTCAGGCGCTTACGGCAAGTTTCGTGAAATGCTTTCATGGTGAGGATGAGCCAGGGGAAAAGCACTCTTCTAAATTAAGATGCCAGTTTGTGCCAGGAAGCTCGCATGACACCAGTCAAGTACGCCATGCCGCTGCAAGCAGAGTGAAAGTATGACCGCGTAAAAATAGACATCTTGAAAGCAACGACAAGACGAGTTCGTCTTTAACTACGAAGTTTCTGTGGAAGCTGTATGGCTTTCTTTTATAGCCGTATGGCTGCGCTTGGGTGCATCCAGTGATAATTGCTCTCTTGCTACAAATCTACTCCACCGTTGGGGATTCCCCTAAAGATTTGACCAACATTGTTCCCACTTCAAGTTATTGATCAATTCGCTATCGCCCTACCATAAGCTTGCCATCCCGGCTAGCTCACTTGGTAGAGCGACTGCTCCGCTGAAGTGGTGGCCCTGGGTTCAAACCCCGGACCAGAACGAATTTTTCTTTAACTGAGAAGTTTCTGTGGAACCCTTATTGCTTTAATCTGTAACCGCATGGCTGTGCTTGGCTTGATGCTAACGAGTAATTAATCGCTTATTACAAATTTTGTCCCCCTTGAGGGATATCCCTAAACATTGGGCCAAAAGTGAGAGTTATGTTGTACGAAACATGTTGTTAGGGGCATCTTTAAAGTCAAAATTACTCTAGAGTTCGCACGTATAGATAGTCCACAAATCAGAAAAACGTTTCATTTCAACGTAAACTATCCACGATTCGTACACCAGAAATTACAGAACTAGGAAATTACTTGGCTTGAAAAGCGGATGTTAGCGTTTCTTTCTGGCGATATTGCTCAATCACAGATCTTTCGGGCAAGTGTTGTTTGCCATGTCTTAAGCAAAATGGCAAAGTCCGTCACTGAACACTCGTACATACCTTGCTATGTGAGCCCTAGTGAATGCAACAGGCTACACTACTTCGCGAAAAACCCTTGATCTCTAGAGGATTGGAGTCTCTTTGTTTCCTTACATCCCTTGTGACAGAGCTCCCTGGATAGGGTGTCAACTGCTATACTGGTCACCACTGCTGACAGCGAGACAGTCACCGACGTCATCGGCTCCGGTAACGTGACCGGAGCTAACAACAGAGTCACTGACGCTGCCGCAATAACGGGTGTCGATTTGCTCAACCTTACGGAGGCGATCTCAGAAGGACCGGCACCCAATAGAACCGCGATAACGGTGAGTATGAGCGAGGTGGGGCGCTTTGCATGGCGATGCTAGCACTCAGTTGGGCTTTTTCTTTTTGCCGAGCTCTGATAATACTGATTAGCAGCAGTGAGCTGATTATGCAGTTATTCGGCCTCCTTATTGGTTATCCTATGCATGAAAATGGTAGTTGTGGCTTAGTCACTTCTGCACCGCCCGTGTATGCTCGAGGTAGGGGGTTGGAATCCTAGTGCCACCGGCTTTTCTATAGCCTGACGCTTGCTTTGGTACGGTACTCGGCTTCCCAGCAGTAGAACGCTTGAAACGATGGGTCTTTGATGAAACCTAGCGCTGACCGATCGAACCACATTAGCCATGGCGTTCTGTAGCCAGGTTGCCTTTGGGCTATTAAAATCGTCCCGTAGAGCGGGTCAGCAGTGATTTACAAAAGACTTAAATATGCAAAGAACAAAGCAAGCCTTGAAAAGTTATACAACATAACTTGGCAAATTTTAAGCATTACGGACAGAGAACACACATATAAGGTAGATCACCGCAGACCAGGACCATGAGGAAGGCACACCATCCGGCAACAAAATCATGTTAATGCACATGTATTAGACAGAGTCAGGTTGTATACATGAACTTATATATATTCACTGTCAGCACCACGCCCTGTGTGCACTGCAACGTACCTGTCACTGCGATCGTCAGCCTAGCGCGGTGCAAGTGATCCTTTTTTTTACCTCTCGCAATTTGCAGTGTGAAGTCCACCACCAGTGCATAGTCAGCAGGGCTCAAAGCTGAGTAATAAATAATATTTCACTAAAAAGTCCACACCTGGTTCATAGCCCGTAGTTCCAACATTTAGGAACATGTTAATTGCACTAATTCCAAAAAGATCTCAGCGCGGAGAAAGCTTTCCTCTTCAGCGGCATTGTGACTAGTTTTCTACACGCAAATGGTTCGCTACCTTTCGGCCTTTGGGGAGAAACTCTGAGCTGGACATAAATAATTCGGGCGCTTACGGTAAGCTTCGTGCAGAGTTTTCATGTTGAGGACGAACACGGCAAAACGAACTTTTCGAAGATAAGATGGCAACAAATGCCAGTAACCCAGAGTTAAATCAGTCAGGTATGCCATTCAGCCGTAAGCAGAGTGAAAGTGTGACCGCGTTAAGAAAGGCATCGTAAAAGCAGCGACCGAACGAGTTTGACTTTAACTACGAAGTTTCTGTGGAAGCTCAATGGCTTTCCTTTGCAGCCGTACGGTTGCGCTTTGGCGCATGTCAGCGATTAATTGCTATCTTGCTAGAAATTTACTCCAACTTCGGAGATTCTCCTAAGAATCGGACCAACACCATTTCTACTTCGAGTAATTGATCAATTCGCTATCGCCATGGCTAGCATTAATACGGCTAACATTAAAGTTAGCCATCACGGTTAGCTAAGTTGCTAGAGCGACTGCTTCGGTGAGGCGGTGGTCCCGGGTTCGAACCCCGGACGAGGACGAATTTTTCTTTAACAGCGAAGTTTCTGTGGAACTCCTATTGCTTTCCTTTGTAGCCGTATGGCTGTGCTTGGGTTGATGCCAACGAGTAATTAATCGCTTATTACAAATATAGTCCCTATTGAGGGATTTCCCTAAACACTGAGCCAAGAACTACAGTTATGTTCGACGAAACATGTTGTGGGAGGCATGTTTGAAGACAAAATACTGTATAGGTCGCACCTGTAGATTGTCCACAAATTATAATAATGTAACTCTTGAATGTGAACTGTCCACGCTTCGTACACCAGAAATTACAGTACTACAAGATTACTTGGCTTGAAAAACGGATGGTAGCGTCTCTTTCTGGCGATATTTCTCAATCACTGATATTTCGTGCGAGTCTTGCTGGCCATGTCTTAAGAAAATTGGCCAAGTCCGACATTGACATCTCGCACACAGCTTGCTAGACGTGCCCTAGTGAATGCAACAGGCTACTCTACTTCTTCGCGTAAAACCTACTATCCCTGAGAATTGGCTCTTATGCTTCCTTATATCCCTTGCGGCAGGGCTCCCTGGATAGAGTGTCAGCTGCTATACTAGTCACCACTGCTGACAGCGAGACAGTCACCGACGTCATCGTCTCTGGCAACGTGAGCGGAGCTAACAGAGTCACTGACGCTGCCACAATCACGGGTGTCGATTTGCTCAACTTCACGGAGGTGATCCCAGCAGGACCGGCACCAAATGGAACAAAGACTCCAGAAAACACGACCGAGGTAGGTTGGTCTGGGTGCTGATCGCTGCGCCCTGTTCACATCTTTTGCCTAACTATGTAAATGTGTCTTAAGTACGGATTTTAAGAGTGTTAGCTCTTTTTCATCATGTTTTTCGATTTCTTGGGGTCTGCTACCACCTGCCTTATTTCCTAAGTCCTAGGAATTCAAGATGGTGGCCTCTGTAGTAAATCGATATAGCAACCTGACTGCTGATTGATTGGTGACTTCTTGAGTATGCCGAATTGGTGGTTGATTGGTGAGGTAACTGCTTTTGTTTCGTCATAGTTAACTAGTCATTTGACTATGTTAAATCTTATAGCTCAGTAATTAATGAGGCCATCATAAAACGCATTACATATCTGGAATCTTCTAGATAAATAGAACACGTTCGACACCAATATTAGCTTGTGAAATTAATATTTAGTTATGCTTAGGCTTAAATTTAATTGCATATTAATAATTAACAGAGGCCGTCATTATCTGTCTAATGGCATATTCGTAACGGCCTTGATGAGTAGAACATGTTAGACACCAGTATCGCCTGATTAGGTTAGTATTTAGTTATAGTTAGGCTTAACATGATGGCCGTGGCGTCAGCACTCGGAAGCTCACAATTTATACCTCATGGCGACGGGGCACCTACCGCCTTGAGGTAAGAAAAAATGGCCCTCCAAAGTGTCGAAAACCTTTTTCGGGCCAAATTGGCCAAATATAGCTGACCTCAAGGCGATAGGCGCCCGCTCCCCGTGAGGTATGGAAAAGTAGCCTAATCACGTGGTTATACATCGCATGGACGATAGATTGCGCTACCAAAGAGCTAACGCTCGTTAGTTCAACGTCTGCCAGGCGGGGGCGGCATTTTTTTGTACCTATTATAAAATCCAATAGTTGCAACTGTACTGGGGTTGGGATGACGCTAAGCTTATAGTGCGTAGACATCATGTATGGACGATATGAAAGTTGGTTGATGAATTACAAAACTTCTTGAGGCCCTCCTGAAAGGCACGGATCCTGCATTTCATTGTTTGCCTTGCCCTGTGCTGACTTGTACGCCCGAGGCAATAGCTTCTAAAATATATCAAAAAGATACTGAATGTCTAAAATTCAATTTCAGCTTGCGCCTTCGTTGAGTACGATGATGTTGAAACGGCAAGTAGATAGAGGTCCGCGAATAGTAGAAATTTTGAACAGGTATAAACACTAGAGGTTTATTAATCACATAATGCTGAACTTAAAAGCTTACTACGGGGCTTATTTGAGTTCTTAGAAGAGACGTGAACATTCGAAACTTTAAGCAAACAGCGCTTAGGGCGAATACTGGAAAGAACTAAACACATACAACACTCTGTCATGCGACAGCACCTAACCATGTTTTGTCGTTGTTATCCCGTGACTATGCCTAGATTACGCCGCATTTCGCACCCTCGAGTGATAGATTACGACAGTGTTGAGGCATCCTTGGTCTACTCCGGTGTAAGTCACCAAGTTAAGTAACTTGTTTGCTGCTTATTAGGATCTGGCCTTAAGCAGTCGAAGTCCGCATCACTACGCAATAAGAAGAAAAATTAATGAGATAAGGCTGTCCATGTAGAAGAGCGCCCTCACTACTCGTGCGGAGGCCAAGACTGACGCTTCAGTGTAGACTTGGTAGCATCGGAGCGCTCGGCAAATGAGAATGCGGCGATATAAATACGGTGCTTTTCGAAACGTGTATGGGGCTTGGTTGCCGTGGTGCGCGTAAAGGATGTACAGATTAGTTTTGTCACTGTATGTATGCTATTTTATGCTGTCTGGCAGCGAATCGATGCTTGAAGTGGAAAACGGCAGCGTCGCTGCACCTTGCGCTCGACGCCGCCCGACGCCAGTTGGGTGTGGCCAATTAGGAGCCAATTAGGTGGAAGACTGAAAGAACCGAGTAACGTGATTTTTTCGTTTGCCTTCGGGTGAAAACTTCGCAACTGACACTATTTGCTCCTACTCGGTTACTTTTGTAGTCGAGTGCCTTCTGGGAAGACTTCATAAGTCCAGCAGGTGTATACTTGGAATGATATATTTTATGCTGCATAAAATACGAACGCACTGGACTGTTGTGACTGGCCCTTGCTCTGCTTGCCAGTTAGATAATAAACACACTCGCTTGAACACCCTGTATTTGTAACCTTTCCTAGATAAGGCGAAGAAGGTCACGAGAAGTGAAAGCAGTAAATCACTTTCATGGGGTAAACCTACATGTTTTGCGCGGGTTCTGAACAGCGCATTTTCATTTGCTTATTTTGCAAGGATGAACGCTTTAAACCGCCTAAATCCTGCTGCTTCGTTTCCATAAGCAATTCTTGGCAATGTGCTGAGCGAAACTAAGCACTACTGAGTCCAATAAAGCAGTGTTAGGTCGCTCTGTCTGCAAATAGGGACGCGACATAAATCAAATTATTTCATCTGGAAGGAAATTTTTGCTGTGCATGCTAGGTATGCTCGTTACAATACCCTAGCAACTTAAAAATGTCTAAAGCTCCCAATGGATAATCATTCGTGACTGAAAGTTACAATAAGTTCAGGAAATTCCACGCACTTGTTCGTGCATAATAAGCTGTTTTTACAAAGTAACTATGACGTAGGTGCGCTTAATGCTTGTTGCAGCGAGAAGATAACCCAGTTTACAGAAGAAGTAAATAGCATTGTGTAATCCTGAGATGCGCCCTTGAGGTTAGAAAAATGTCCTGATATTGGCCGCAGTGTCACCTGGGCTAAATTCAAAATTTTTCTTCGTCGAAGTCACAGCTGAACTCTTTCTTTAGTGTGCCTTAGACCATCGGTCATATAGGACCGATGTTTGAAACCTGCAGCCAAAAAGTCGACTGCTCTCCTGACCAAGCTGCACAATCTAGTTTGCTCCTTAACACTGTTTCTTTTATTTCGTTTTTTTTTATTTTTTTTTCATTTTCAACCGCGAGAAGGCGTCGTGAAAAATGAAACGTTGAGCGGACGCAGTCATTCAGTGGCCGATCATTGCGTCAGTTTCGCCTCGTGCTTGTGAAAGGCGAAAGGCTACGCTGAGCAATTTTGTCGGTTCTTATGCCAAGTTTTTTTTAGAGCAGTAGTGGTGAGCTAGACAATCACGTGGAATGGTCGGATTTCGGTTCCGATTGCGAGACTTCGTCTCAGAGGCCCGTGATATCAGCGCGTGCTCACACGTGCTTCGTTTTGCCCACCACGTTGTATTTTATGCAGAGCGCTTGATTTGTAAATTGTGAGTGTGGTTGTATTTGGTGATTTAGGGTCTTTGCAACATTGCAGGATATTTTAGCAATTAAGGCAGCAGATATTTAGGATGATGTTAAGAGAGGCCGCGCCCCCTTTCCACTCATAGAACCTGTTCACTACCAACGAAAAAAATATAAAAAAAATTGGCACTGCAAGCTCTGCTATAAAAAAAAAAGAACAGAACTCATTTCAAATGTAATGTGCTGCACATCACACATCTACATTCACTTCATGCCCTCACGCCACAGCTTTCTATAGTGGCACAGCAATCATACTAACTTGAAAGCCCACGGAAAGTGCCGTATGTTATGGACGCGGCTGAATATCACAAGAATGGTACCTAAGAACATGTACAATGCTTCAGCAGCTTATTTTTTTGTTTTTTTTAGTTACCAGCATATTTAATCATTAAAGTTTTGAAAATTTTAGCACGCACAACTGTGGTTGCTTTTTTTCGTTCGGAAGTTGCATTCAATAAGCTACAGTTTGATGCTTTACATTGCGCAGTGCATTTAGCACTTCATGAAGAAAAAGTTCTAAGTTTAAAACACTCAAAATCGGCCATTTTTTGCTGCAAGGAAACACTTAATTGCAGGTGAGCTTAGCCAGCGAGTTAGAGTAATATCTCGCAGTAATGTGTCATTGTGGCTATGAGCCTGCAACGTTAGTGGAGAGACTGTGAAGTCCTGTTATTTAGGAACACTGGTTGCACTCAGCTTCATGTCACCAGCAAGCTGAAAATTTTTCTCTTCGACTTTCTCTTGCGCGTTGTTACGCTAACGGTGCTAGTAGTCACTAGTACCTGGCTGAGTGTGCCAGAGACGTGAGCGTATAGCATGCCAGATGCCAAACTAAAGCGAACCAAGGCGAAACTTCACGTGATACCGACCACTGTTGAAAATTATGATTCCTAACGTTTCCTTTCATATCTTGCTGTTAATGGCGAGCAGAGCTCCCTGGAAACGGTATCAGCTGCTATACTGGTCACCACTGCTGAGAACGAGACGTTCACCGCCGTTATCGACTCGGGAAACGCCACCGAAGGAGTCTCCACTGTGACTGACATGTTTCTAGTTACGGCTGCCGATTTCGTCAACTTTACGGAAGTGATTCCAGCAGATAGAGAGCCGAACAGAACTGATATGACATCAGTTACGAGCGAGGTGGGTTGGTTGCTTTGCATGAACACATTTTAAAGCGAAAGCTTTACTACGCCAGCCAGCGAGCCATTTCGGCTCCTTCCCCCGTATGCTGTAGGCCGTATGCGGTGGCGGACGAACGACCTTGAGCCGCCGTTGCCTAGCAACGCCGTAGCCGCGATTCAACAGATGGCACCGCCGTCAAAGCCGCTACCGTCGCCGCTCGCTCCTCCAAATGTGCTCCGCTGGGGTAGAGGAAGAGGAGGTGTCGCCTCGCGGGGGGTATATATACAGGGTGACTAGACTAACGTTAGCCGAGGGTTAAAAATAAGATATTTTAGGTAGGCCAGGGAAACCACTTACATACACCCTGGAACTGGCTTGCGCATCATAGGCAATTTTTTCGTTTTTCAAATTAATTAGCAATTAAGATAATTTTTCTAAATGCGTAAATATTTACTTTAGACAGCAAATATGAATAGCAAGGTTGGAGAGCACCTTCAGAAATAATAATAATAACTAGTTTTTGGGGAAAGGAAATGGCGCAGTATCTGTCTCATATATCGTTTGACACCTGAAGCGCGCCGTAAGGAAAAAGATAAAGGAGGGAGTGAAACAAGAAAGGAATAGGTGCCGTAGTGGAGGGCTCCGGATTAATTTAGACCACCTGGTGATCTTTAACGTGCACTGACATCGCCCATTCCATTTATTTGCGATAAAGAAAGCCTCACGTGTATCTTCTTTCCGAGCTCCAAAGAAAAGCCCGCGAAATACAAAAAACTTCCCGTGACTAGCGCATTCGCGCGCCACGATTGTGCTGCTCTCAATCCTGGCTTGAGTGAACAAATTAGCTGCTGGCATGGCGCGACGACCCCATTGTTTTGGCAGGCCGATATGTCGACGGTGGTTCCACAGTCACGCTTGCAGACTGGCTCGCGCGGGCGCCGCAACCACCGTCGAGATATCGGCCTGCCAAAACAATGGGGTAGTCGCGCCTTGCCAACAGCTCATTTCGTTCAATCGAGCCAGAATATAGAGCAGCACAATCGTGGCACGCGAATGCGTTGGTCACGTGAAGTTTTTTTTGTATTTCACGGGCTTTGTTTGGAGCTCGGAAAAAAGATACGCGTGAGGCTCTCTATCTCAAATAAATAGAATGGGGTCTCTAAAGGTGCTCTCCAACTTTGCTGTTCACATTTGCTGTCTAAAGTCAATATTTACGCATTTAGAAAAATTTTCTAAATTGCTAATTAATTAACTGTAAAACAAACAAACAATTACCAATGATTTGCAAACTGGTTGGAAGGTGTATGCAAGTGGTTTCCCTGGCCTACCTCAAATATCTTACTTTTTAACCCTTGGCTAAAGTTAGCCTGGACACCCTGTATATGCGCTTCGCCTCAGTGTATTGTAGTCGTTATGGAGAGCGCGAAAGAGACGAAACAACGAAAGAACGAAGCGAGGAAGAGACAACGCGCTCAAGAGACGCCAGAAGAACGCGCCGCACGACTTGAGAAGCGTAGTAGCGAAGATGCGGCTAGAAGAAGTCGTGCCACGTCCGGAGTGACTCTTCAACTGCGGAAGATACCGGTTTGAGTTCTCGAGAGCGTCGGAATGAGACGCTGCGTAGACGACGTGCCGAGGGAACGAAGCTTTCGCAATTCAACTAGGGTTAACCAGAGCTAAAACATAGCCAATTAATGCATTTCAGTCTGATTTGTATTCACGGAGCGCGAGTAGAATTAATTCCAATCTGTTTAGGGGTATTCCCCAAGGTACACTAAATCTGCAATAAGAAAATACTGATCCGGAGTTCCCGGGTTCGAACCCGACCGCGGCGGCTGCGTTTCGATGGAGGCGAAACGCTAAGGCGCCCGTGTGCTGTGCGATGTCAGTGCACATTAAAGATCCCCAGGTGGTCAAAATTATTCCGGAGCCCTCCACTACGGCACCTCTTTCTTCCTTTCTTCTTTCACTCCCTCCTTTATCCTTTCCCTTACGGCGTGGTTCAGGTGTCCAACGATATATGAGACAGATACTGCGCCATTTCCTTTCCCCAAAAACCAAATTATTATTATTATTATTATTATTATTATTATTATTATTATTATTATTATTATTATTATTATTATTATTATTATTATTATTATTATTATTATTATTATTATTATTATTATTATTATTATTATTATTATTAAGCTGTGTAACATTCCTTTGTAGCCGTATGGCTGCGCTTCGCCGGGTTCAAATGAGCATTTGCTCCCTTATTGGTTGCAGTAATTGTGGCATTATTTGGGAGTGTAGCAGGGAGCTTGACAGAGATGAAATAGAGCGAGCGTTAAGTATTATGCGTGTGGTAACCGCCAGTATTCCTTTCCATGCGCTTACTCCTAAATCAGCCGAGTATTTGGATATAGCTCTGCACGCTAAGATGACAACTGTCAAATTGTCGAGCGCCGTGAGGGAAGTCTGGGTGAAATATGTGTGCCGTTGTTTTTCGTTATCAAATGAAAGAATGCGAAATTTATGAAGATAGCACGTGCGCAATGTTGAGCCTTGTGGTGGTGGCGAAAGACTTTTATTGCCTCAAAAAGATTACGTGCAGGGAGGTATGATTGGACCGACTCTTTAGGGGCCGGCCCTCACAAACACTAGGTGGGGTCCCTAGTACGGGACCACAGTGGCGTCGGCCGCTGCCCGGGCGCGCTCAACCAGGGTCTTTTGGGCCTGTAGGTCAGAGCAGCCGGGCAGGGACGCCTGCCACTCCTCCTGGAGCCACTATTCCGCATTGATGACAGGACTCTCAATAATTATTTGAAGTAAGGCTGGACCCGTACCTCATTAAATTATTATTACTCGATTCAATTTCAACGTCCCCTCCACTGTTTCAACCGCTCCCGGTGACAACCGGGGTGTTGAGGTAGCATAGCAAATTACGACGGAAGGAAAGGAGTAAGAATAAGAGCATTATTATATTACCCGGGCAGTCATTTACGTTTTGTGTGCTCGTCTGGATGGAGCCCCGTTTGGTCTTCGTCTTCTCGGAGCCAGGCAGTCACTGCGCAATGAACAGTGTCCTTTCATTCCATCCTCTTCGACTTGAGCGACAGGAAAGTAAAAGGCTCCGATTCCTTCAGTTTGGAAATAATAGCTGATTAAGATGCGTTTTCTGCGCTTCCTCAGTAATTGTGTGTACTTGCTTACTTGTTTTTTTCTGCATCCTCGAACTTCGCAGCGTTAAGTAGGAAGATGCTAAGAGAGGCAGCAAAATCCAGGATTTAGCAGTAACCAGCTGACTTCCGGCTAGTTCCGCGTAGCATTATTAAGTTAAGTGCTACACAATGTTACAATTACCAAACACAGGCTTCAGTTAAAAGCCCGTTAGTAGCAATTGTGAAATTCTTGCCGTTTCGTTCCAGTGAGGCTTTCTCGTCGATGAGAGCAACTTTAGGTTCAAAAAGAGACATATGAAATCGTTTTCGTCTGGTAACATTAACAAATCATTGATTTCTACTCATGATAAAAGCAACATTTATTGTAGAAAATGCTCTTACCTGCCATTTGCGCCGCCAGTTTTCTCATTTCTCACCAATCATCGTGCTTTAAGAATCATGGTTTCTTCTGTTCACATTATTTTCATATCGATATCGTCGAGCAGAGCTCCATGGAGATGGTATCAGCTGTTATATTGGTCACCATTGCTGAAAACAAGACATTCACCGCCATTATCGACTCGAAGAACGCTACGGAGAAAGTTTCTACTGACACGTACATCGCCCTGGTAACAGCCGCCGATTTGGTCAACTTTACAGAAGTTATCTCGGCAAAATCAGAGTCCAATGCAACTCAAGTGGCTACATCTGCGACCCAGGTGGGTCTCTTTTATTACTGTTCTCTAAATTCATTTTTTTTCTTTCTCGGAAGGCGAGTAGCCGTAGTAAATTGCGACCAACGAGTTGACAGCCCACTTATTTTAACTCTTTAGTCGTGTTACTATCTGGCCGCAGCGACATCAGACCACCAGAAGCCTCCTACAGCAGCAAGCGTGATAACATCTATAGTCTAGATTGTGTTGAGGTCAAATGTAAAAGCCTTGGAACATGCGTCATGTTGGCTAACTGCGCATTCATTGTAAGCCCTTCAGTTTCTCTCATATTGTCGAAAAATGTACAAAGGTCGAACCGGCAGGCATGGCGAATGTGTTCGCGCCGGCACCGCCAGCCAGCACTGCACCAGCACTGCACCAGCAATGCTTCGACAATTCAGCGAACAGTTTCGGTTCCGAGACAGTATCAGCGCCTATAAAGCTTGTATGGCGTACGAAACTTCTCCTCACGCTACGTTAGTCGCCGGAGTTGGCGCTGGTCCACCAATACTGAGGAAGTGCGGCGCACCCGTGTGCAAGTAACATCATGGGCGTCTGTCTGCCACAGCCAGCGTGACGTATTCACCTACGACCAATCTGACTGGGAGGAGCGGCCAATAGCCGAGGACCTAATGAATTCAAAGCGAAATGCAACGTTAGTAAATATGGCGTCAGGTTCACTAGTGTGTGAATGCTCTCATAAAAGGGGCACTGAGTGGAATTTAAGTGGACCTCTGTAGATAGGGCACCACGTTCTAATCATAGAAAGACCGCGCTGACAGAAAACAGAGCTTTTAGGCGCTAGAAAAGAACAGGAAACGGAATACTGGTGCCGCCATCACCGGCTGATATCGCAACTAAACCGCGTGCGTCGACACCGATTTCCTTCGCGGATCCCGGAGGCTGAGCTGTACGGTTATTCATTTCAAAACGGTGGCAACCAGTCCTCCTCGATATAGACGTCACAGGTTTGAGTCGAGTGGCGGGAAAATTTCTAAATTCAATTTTCTCAGCCATGAATGCGTCTTCTGCTGCCGGAGAAACGTTAGCATCACCAGAGCAAAGCTAGTAACAGCCAACGATTGACGGCGCAGAGTCAGGAGACACGAAACTAGGCTGCGTGTCGTCTTTCGTTGGTTTGACTGTCTTCGTGCTATGAACCAACCAGCTCTGATACAGGTTCTTCTGTAGCACAACCAGAAAGGGCCGGAGAATCAATTTTACTCGGAATAATTCTTAAATGTTGCCCTCAATGAGCGTTTAAAAGGCCAGGGTAGAAATAAATTTCTTACAAGTTTTCTCTCCCTGCAAATCCGACAACATTTCTCGAAGCAAAATTTCACAGTTTATTCGCCGTTTCCTTTTTTTGATTCTCGCTCCTGGACATTTTTTGGCTGCTACATCACGTTTTCTTCGTCGCTTGCCATCATTTCCACCCTAACGCAGGACGTCACCGACGTCATAACATCAGCATCTACACTCGTCACAAATGTCTCCAGCAGCCCGGCCACCAACTCTACGGGTACTTCGAACGCAACCGAGGCTGTACCGATGATCAGTGTTTCCCAAGTCATTGAGGCGTTCGACTTGATCAACTTTACCGACACAGTAGGGACATCGAAAAAAGTACGTTATGCTTTCGCTGCCCCGTTTCTTTTTTTCGGTACATCTTGTATTACTGCAAAAGAAAATCGTGAATGTTTTTGTCAGTGCGCAAATCACTCAGTGTTTCGTTCACGCATCTTAAAGTGCAAAGAGGTGTTATTAAAAGGCTAGGTTGTAGGGAGTACACAGCAATTAACGCAAAAGAGAAATGAATACCGGTAGTAAAACTGTACGTTTGCCGAAAAATGTATAGCTGCCGCGCAAAAGGTGATCAAATTTCGATGTTTGAAGCTCAATCGCAATTTGTGATGGTTCATTATTTCACCCCGTCAGGTCGTGCCGTGAAATCAGGAAGGCACGATCGAGAATGGAAAAAATTGCCAGGTGTTACGGATGTTCTTTATTACGCGCTAACCTCAGCCAAAGCTATCGCCGTGTTGCCTACGTTTTCCCTAATGACCTACAGTCTGTACGTGCAGAGTTTGCGGCAACCTAAGGTACATTCATCGCAACGGGTGCCCGGTCACGTACCTGGCGCTGGTCCCATTATGAAACGCGACCTTTCATGTGACTGTCACGTGATTGGATGTTGAATGTCTACGCTGTGAATCATGAAACCGCCCAAGACAGCTCTATACACCAGCTTTCCGTTTAAATGTGCTTAGTCTGATGGTACATGTTTCACATATTTCACGCTGGAGCAGTTAAGTTGGCTAGCCAAGGCAAACTAAATGCTGGTCGCTGGGCAAGTGTGCTGTACTGTTAGTGCTCCAGAGTCATCTGCAGGGCATCAAGTTTCACTACACCGCGTAGAAGGTTTTAGGGCGCTGCAAGGGCTCGGGCCGGCTCGAAAGCCCGTTCCCAGACCGGGCCGGAAAATCTACTATTTCGCCTGGCCTGGCTCGGGCCTTTACGGGCCTGGGCCGGGCCCAGCCCGGACTCCGGCCTGTACATAGAGGATGTGTAAGGCTTGTGATTCGTCATTACGGGGTGAAGTACACCTGGGGCATTATAGGTGAAACAGGGCCGTGGTGTTGGTTTAGAAAAAATTGCTCAATACTATAGTTACATTTTCTTCACGCATAAAATTTTACAAAGAATACTGTTTTTTTTCTTTTGGCTTTCTGCGTGGAAAGTCTCGAAAATGAAAGAATCCCAGCGTCAAAATCTTTCCAGCAGTTTGTTATAGATTTTTTACAGTGGAAGCTTCAATAGCTTTCATCTAGCCATATAGCCGTTCTTCTACTGTGGAATCTACAGTGTCATGCCGAAGACCTTAATTACATTGTGAATGAATTTTGGTTACCTGAGCTGAATTATAGCTGTTTAATTTCATTTCTTTAATTCAATTAAATTTTATTGCCACCTGTCAACCTGCTGCCCACCTGCCAAGCAGGGCACTGGCAAAATTGAGAGAGGGAGATCCCCCTTTGGACCTTCGAGGGGAGAGGAAGAAGAGGGACGAAATAGAAAGAGTGGCGCAAAAGGAAGGTGCTGCCACGGGAAGAAGCCAGAGTGTGGCCACCACGGAAGGAGGAGGTTATGAAGAGGGCGCAGTAATGCACAACCTGGGGGTGTTACCACGGTAGAATGCAGGGTTCTAGGGTTCAAAGCTAAACCAAAGCTTTAACAACTTTCGCTCATTCATGCATTCAGCCGGTAATCCTAGGCTACAATTCTTTTTGTTGTTGACGCAGAATGAAAAAAAGCTCATTTGTAGACAGAGTTTAATCAGCTTCACTGGCAGTGCTATATTCAAGTAACTTCGGACGTGCTCGCCTGGCCGCGCTGAACGCCATGCTCGTGCTTTGGGTCTCGAGCTCGAGCCTGGCTTGATCCTAAGAATGCGGCCCATGCAGTGCTATGGAAAGTTTTCCAATAAAGACCAAATTTGCCATGGGCATTAAAGTTGCCATATCTACGCAAACTTTGGTGATTCTTCTAAACAGAATTTACTAACACCTTTGTTACTATAAGCTGATGAATTCCGCCTCGCCCTGCCTTCTACTAGCCGTCCACGTTAGCTGAGCTTATAGATCGTCTGCGCCAGACAGGCGGTGTTAGTATATTCGGTCGCCAGACCGGGCTCAATTTTCTTCAACTACGGTGTAGCTTTCCAATGTAACCGCATGGCCTCATGCATTTAAGACCATGCTAATAATCCCTTTTACTTATAAAGTTTGCTTCAGCCGTCAGATAGGTGTTTTTGAAGTTATCGCAGTATGAATAAGAAATGGCAAAGACACCAAGCAAGACTGTCATTAAAAGTCGCAGCATATTTAAATGGCGATGAAAGTGTCCTACAATGACGTCAGAAATATGTCCAGTGTGGAAAGTGTAGTCTAAGAATCAAGTCCTGTAGGAAATTTACGGTACCTCGCCAACCACCAGTTCTGAATGGTATGGGACAAAGGGGATGAAAGAAAGGCTCGCTGCTACCAATGATGCGTTTTGAGCTCCGTAGTAGCGCAATATCTACAGTTTGGTTTTGAGGAGGAAGAGATGCCCCTAAGACGAACACTTACTCTGCCTAATTTTAAGCTTGAAACTAAGCGACATGCTTCTGTGCCATTCTGAATGTCAGATCAGGTGATGCTCTTGTAATATTTAGGCTTCAATATCGGCTACTACCTCTGAAGTCAAGACATGCCATAAATTATTAACCGTACTGATAGGAATGATTTCGTGCTATTTTATAACAAAACGGCGAATATGTTGGACAGAAATTACAAACACAGAAAAAAACTCAGTGGCTGTAATGTTCAAAGCTCTTGAAGTCTCGCCACATTTGGGGCAAACGTACCGCAGTAAAGAGATTCCCGAACAAATCTTTACAGACGCGCATCAGCCGCACATTAAGACCGCAGTTTTGCTCACGTGCTTGCTGCGGTTCACTATTAAGTTGTCACGTTGTAACCGGAAAATCTTATGAGCTCAATACGAAATGAACTCAGATTTCCAAGTTTGTCTTCATAAAGTTACTGAAATCCTGAGAAAGAATGCAACTTTCAAGGGTGCCCAGGACTTTTCACATGTCTGGCGGTGAGAAACTATGACCGCAGCTTGTGGCATCAGGTGATCAGGAACGAACTGTTCGGTTCATATTATGGAGTCCATACTATACCGAAGAAAAAATAGCTGAGAAAAGGAACGTGGCATATTGAATCTGTAAATTTATTTTAGATTCGCTGACCACGTTAGCAAAAGCCAGGCAAATTTTACAACGTTAACGCTTGTTGCTTAGATCCCGAAATTCACAGAATTGTAACTTAAATGACAGTTTTTTTTTAATCTTGCCTCTTTGTCCCCTACTTAAGTCCCTTCAGTAGAACTTGGTGCTGTTCTAGTTTGTCACTCATTCTTTGAATAAAAAATGCCTATAGCGTTATTAGGAAGACCACAAAGAAAGGACGACACAAAAAAGAAGCCCCTTCCCTCACGAAACGGTCCAGGTTTCTACCAACTTTATTAGACCAGCCACTGCCTAAGAAAACCCCTGCTAAGACGCGCACTCCTTGGCTTCGGCAGATGGGGCACTCGTGCCTAGAGTTAAGCTATAAATCAAGTGTGAAGCTTCAGCAGCGCGGGCAAGCGATACTGCTATCATTGAGTTTCCAAGCATGGCTTAAACGATGTTCTTTTTTGTCTATGAAATGTATGGGAACCGACTTGTGGATATTTTCGGGCAGCGTGCTTGCGAGCAGGATCTCTAGCACTCCCTTGCAGTGTTTAACCCCCCGCATGTTTGCGGGCTCATGGCTTCCGGCTGCATGCACCGTCCGACAGGCGTTTTCGAAGCGTTTTATGACTGCGCGTCCCACCAGATGGCGACAAAGGTTGCACGAAGCACGAGACTCGGAAGGCAGCGCGAGGCAGGTGTATAGGTTGGACACGTGATCGCGGACTGGTGTCGTTATACGCGTCGTCTGTGGAGGCGAGTGTCCCATAAACAGCTTTCGCTGTAGACGCACTGAACCATACAACGCTCAAAGATAACTCTGAGCGTGTTGCTAGGTTATACAGCCCTAATAATGTAAGGCCAACCAGCTATTATATCATCGCCATCGCCATCATCGTTAATTGCCAGGTGATCACTCCTCAGCCGATAGTGCCATCCAGCGATTCATCAACGGACGAGACTGACGCCGAGTCCACCGGAACGTTTTCAAAAGAGGAGTCCACTACGAGTGCTAAGAACGTGACGGGGGCTGACACTACCGAGGTCTCACCCAGTTTGAACGTTACCGGCTCCCAGGAGACGACAGTCACAGCAGCAGCCACGACGACTGAAGCCACTTCCAAAGCTACTAGCGCCGTCAGCGAAGTGGTATGATTTCACAAAGAGAACTTTCATGATTTACCCCGCCGTCCTCTCTCTTCATAAGTTGGCTTGCATTTCGAGGTCAATCCTGAGGTTATTGTCTGACCTTAATGTGCAAAGTGTGAAAGTTATCACTAGACAATCCCTACTCTGACTTGACCTAAAACTTAATATAAGCTCTGGGGGTTGCGAGGCTATGCTGTTAACAAGGAACAAAACAACTTGGTTCACAAAGAAAGGATCTTTGTCAGATAATGCATTAAGTTTGTCACCTTCGCTTCCTGCTGTTTCCGATGCGGTGTTTTGCCAATTTTTAAGAAACGCATGAAAGGAGGAAAAAAAAACGGGCGGAGAGATAACTGTGAAAAAAAAAATAAGGGCGAGGGATGCCCATTTTCGAGAACAAATCTCGTAAGCTAACTCCGAAAAAAGGAAGCAGCAACACACGTATTTAGTAGGCACCCTTGATTCATGACATATTCCTGATTCCTGAAAACTTTGCACTCCTATTGCACGAACATGAACGTTTGTTCTAGCTTTAAAAAAAACAGGACCAATGATAACTTCGTGTCGCTGAGATACGAAAGGAAGGCAGGTGTCTACATATGCAGTTGTCATGCATACATAGCAGTGAGTGGGCAGCTCGGCGAATTTGCCGATGTGCAGCTCTGTACATAGGCCAAGAGGTTCAAAAAATTCATTCATTCAGTAATGCTGGCAGCGTCACTGCCCAAGCAAGAGAGGTTGAGGAGGAGCGTCTTTACTGAGCGCTCAAACATGGCGACGTCGCATTTATTTTTTATCTTGCCGGATTTCATGCGCCTTCGACAGCCGTGGCGTTATTCCGCTTCTCCTATTTCAAGCGGCAATATCATTTTGCAGCAATAGTTGGATGGGGTACTTTCTCTAAGGTAAACGATATCGCCGTCGTATTTCATGAACGGAAACCACCGCGTTCTCCTGCTGGTGATCAAAAATGTTATGAACCAGATTGAGTTGCGACCATTGCTGGTAATAAGCAACAACCAACCTCGTGAAAGCGCCGCATAGAAGCAACGCTCAAACTTGCTTCATATATTGCGTCTGAAAGCCCAACCTCCAACCTCGGCATTAACTGGACATGGCTGCTATCAGCTCCTAGCTTCGATCACACGCCCTCTTGTACTTGCTACGGACGCTGCCTAAGGTAGGGTCGGTTCCAGTTTCTACTCTCAAGGCTGTTGTCCGCAGGGAGTCAAATATTTCAAGACGCCCATGTACACGTTATTCCAGGTACGCCTGAATACCAAAGCAGGTAAAAAAAAAATCTGGCGCCGTTGCTCCGTCGACAAAGCTCAAGAGACGTAAGAAGCTCTTAGGACCAGGTAGAGTCACCAGCGGAACAAGACGCGTTCACAAGAAAAGGAAATCGCAAGGGCGATGCCGGATGCACCAGCGTCGTCCTTGTGATTTCCTTTTCTTGTGTACGCACCCTGTTCCGCTGGTTTCTCTACCTGGTACCATGCACCAACTCGCCCAACAAGCTACGCTTCTACAAGCTCTTAGGAGCTGTCCCCATGAGCGTCCTGTCTTGAACTTTCTACCAATCTGCAGTCTAAAATGCGAACATATGTTTTTCTAGGTACTGAATAAAGATATGTCTCTGCTCATTTCAGGGGACCGTATGCATTAGGCGTCTATCTTCTATCATTGACAATTTTCAGTGGGAAAAGAGGTAACCATGAGCGTGTTCGTATAGCCATCGACAGTGAAGCTCCTTTGGGTATTACTTAGAGCGCGCTTAAATCCGATCGTAAAATTAAAACCACGTCAGCACAGGAAAAAAATTAAGATTAGTAGTTTCTGACGAAAGAAATTGGCGTGATGTCTAACTTCTGGGTGGAAACCTCAACCAGGCCGTAAGGGAAGAGAGGAAGGCAGGAGTGAAAGAAGAAAGAAAGAAAGAGAGTGCCATGGTAGAGAGCTCCGGAATAATTTCGACCACCTGGGGATCTTTAATGTGCCCTGACATCGCACAGCACACGGGCGCCTTTTGCGTTTCGCCTCCATCGAAACGCGGCCACCGCGGTAGAGTTAGGTAATTCAGGAGATGGTCCCAAGAGAAAGAACAAACAATACGCTGCGCTAATGGTGTTTAATGTGCAAAATACCGAGGACCAAAGAGCCCTCATATAACAGGTCCGTCTGACAGCTCAAGTGAGTGGAGCCCTAGAATAAGGACCCCACCCACAAGCATCAAGAAACATTCCTCTGATTTGATTAAGGTTTGCCTACCTACCTAATGTGCAAAGTTCAGCATATTCATTGGTATTTCCTCCAAGCCTTTACTTTAGGAAGCAAAAATTATACGCCGACGTTTTCATATCAGTTTCATAAAGTACATTCGGAATATCTTTAATAAAATATAACCTGCAACTGCCGCACAGCGTGACATCACTCTTGTGCGACAAGAAGACAAGCAGCGAGTACACACTTGCACAAAGGAGCAGGCCGAGAGTACAGCTCCGTCCAACTTGTACAACTGGCTCCTCGCTGGTTGTTTCTTTGATCTCGTACCAACCGCGGATCATCATCATCATCATCAGCCGGACTACTACCACTCCAGGAAATAAGGCCTCGCCAATCATCATCATCGTCTTGACTAAGCCCACTGCGCGGCAAAGGCCTCGCTCCTGTCTGGCCAATTAACCTTCATGTACCAGCTGCGGCCACCCTATGCCCGCAACCTTCTTAATATCATGCACCCACCTAAATTTCTCCCGCCCCTCGCTACGCTTGCCTTCTCATGGAATGTAGTCCGTTAGCTTAAACGACCATCGGTTATCTTGCCTTCGCATTACATGCCCTGCCCAAGCCCATTTCTTCCACTTGATTTCGACTAGGATGTCATTAACCCGCGTTTGTTCCCTCACCCACTCCGCCTGCTTACGGTCTCTTAAAGTTACACCTATCAATTTTTTTCATGGCTGGCTGTATTGTCCTTAACTTAAGCTGAATCCTTTTCGTTAGCCTCCACTTTTCTGCCCCGTTGGTAACTACTGGTAAGCTTAAGATACAGCTGTTTTACACTTTTTCTCTTGAGGGATATTGGTAAACTGCTAGTCATGATCTGAGAGAACCTGCCATATGCGCTCCACTCCATTTTTATCCTTCTAGTTATTTCCCTCTCATGATCCGGATCAGCTGTCACTACCTGCCCTAAGTAAACGTATTCCTTTACCACTTCCAGCCCCTCGCTGCCAATTGTAAACTGTTGTTCCCTGCCTAGATTGTTGAACATTACTTTGGTAATCTTCATAATAATTTTTGGACATACAGTACTGCTCTGTATAACTCATTGATCATGCTTTGCTGTTCATCTCCTGAGTGACTCAGCAAGTCAATGTCATCAGCGAATCACAGATTAAGTATTCTCTATTAACTCTTATCCGAATCTTCTCCCAATCCAGTCCTCTGAATACCTGCTCTAAACAAGCGGTGAATAGCATTTGCGAGATCCTGTCTCTTTGCCTGACGCCCTTCCTTATTTTAATTTTTTTGCTGAATTTATGGAGGACTATTCTGTGTTTGCAGCCGTTATAGATATCTTCCAGTATTTTTACGTAGGTCCCTTCTGCAGCCTGATTCAACAATGCATGTATGACCGCTGAGGTTTCCGCTGAGCCGCACGCTTTCTCGTATATTATGAAGACTATATATAGGCGTTGATTATATTCTGCGCATTTCTCTATCACATGATTGATAGTGTGAATATGGTCTATCGTTTACTCTCGTTTACGAAAGCCTGCCTGATCATTTGGTTGATTGAAACCTAGTGTTGTCCTGACTCTATTAGCGATTACCTTCAATACCTTGTAGACGACGGACAGTAAGCTAACCGGCCTGTAATGTTTCAAGAACTTTACGTCTCCTTTCTTAAGAATTAAGATGTTAGCATTCTTCCAAACTTCTGGTGTGATTGAGGTCATAAGGCATTGCGTGTGCACGGTGGATAGTTTTTCTAGCACAATCTCCCCAAAGTTCCTCAGCAGATCTGTTGTTACCTGAACCTCACAGCTACTTTTCCCCTTTTCATTGCTCGTAAGGATTTCTTTACTTCCTCTTTCTTTACTGGCGGCATGTTCCTATTGCTGTGGGCTACTGCCTCTCTCATTGACGTCCTGATTATAATGGCTACATAATAGGTTTGTGTAGAACTCTTCGGCTAATTTAGCTATGTTATCCACATTGCTAATGACGTTGCCCTCTGTGTCTATTAACGCATACATATAATTTTAGCCTACGCCTAGTTTCCTCTTCATCGCTTTTAGGATGCCAACTGTCAAAGCAGCCTATGAAACTTCACGGCTATAGGCGCGATATGTCTGTGGGAAGACAGCGTCTAACATGACTTTTATCGCGTGCTATGGACACAAACCTTGCATTAGCAACTTTATGTTACAGTCTGGGGGAATTGGTTTAACATGCAAAAAATTACGGGATCTCGAACCGACACGCTGAAGTATTTATGAAGGAAACAAACACTCACTGAAATCAAGGAGGAGTAGGCAGAAAACTTTATTAAAAAGGAAGGGTGTTGTGCGAGGTTATGGGTGGGGTCCTCATTCCACGACTCCACTGGCTTGAGCTGCCCTGCGGACTTGTTGTATGAGGGCCCGTTGGTATTCCGGTTTATCGCTGGTCAGCAGCGCCTTTCACCGCTCGAAAGACGTGTTTTCCGTCTGCAGATTGAAAACAAGGAAAGCATAGGAAAATGTTTCTTTTTTTTTCTTGGGATCGGTGAAATGAAACTAGTATTGTAATCATTTTTGTCTTAAAGAAAACTGCTTAAGAAATTCAAGGAAAAACAACAGCATGCCACTAGTAAGATCCAAACCCGCGACATCGGCATGTCGCGTATATTGTCCTGCCAATTGAACTACGTGGGCGATGCAATTTGCAGAGCAAGGCACGTGACATGTGGAGTGGGTGGGTTCGAATTCCACTGGCGGGTTTTGGTCGTTTTTTTTCTATAATTATTAGTTACCTTCAGGGCAAAAATCTATTACACTACTTATTTTCCATTGATTAACCCCACAGAAAAAGAAAACCTTTCCCTATGATTTCATTTATTTCAATGATAGTTTGCCTTCTCCACATGTATGTCGTAATAAGCCCCCGCTTTTTCCTACCTTTGCCTGTTCAACCATCACGTATTCCATGTTGATGGTGAAATAATAGAATACTTATTAAAATATGCACTGTGCTGATATATTTCCCTGTCGTTACAGATTACTTCCACGATCCCCAGTGCAACGATGACGCCATCACGTCGAACGAGTAAGTTGTAGCATATACCACGTTTTATGATTTCGAGTATTTGCTTTTGTTTATATTTCTGATTACACGCCATCCAAAATACTTTCCAGTAGAAAAAGTACTTTTGTTAATCTTCAGCTGCCAGCTAGCAAGAGTCGTTTATTACCTCATTTGTGACTGTTTACACCCGCATCAGCGTCACTGAGGACTGACGCGACAATATTTTGTTATTCCCAATATAAGTGTAACGAATACTTGAAAAGAGTTGCAAGTAATTTATTAATTGTAATGAACTACATTTTCTCCGACGTTTATTGTAGTCCAGTTTTTTTCAGTAATTTATTGCTAATGAATTGTTAAATTTTTTTTCCCGTGCACGAGTTGCAACGAGTGGCAAAGCTTCAAGAACCCGAACTCGGTGGCAAAATCTGTTGTAGCACGCCCCATATTCCGCGCTTCGCATTTTATCACGACGGCACAACGGAATGCCATGTTTAGTGACCTTGGGCTTTGTCCCCTCACAGCACGAACAGCGCTGGGAGTTTTGCGTAATTTCAAAGTGGTGCGCAAACTGTTCGTATCATAAAGCAGCGCACTTCCCTCTGGAGCGTACTCATGGCATACACTCCTCAGTGTCGCTACTGATGTGGTTTTAAGTAAGCGTGGAATAAAATACCCAAGAAAACTCCGAAAAACAACTGCATGTGAAATTATGAACACATGTAGTACCACAGATCGTGGATCAAGTAAGACGCACCAGCTTGTTCTGGTCCATGTATATTTGTACAATGTTATTAAAACAACAGTAGCTTTTCTAACTGTTTGTTTACTTTTTATGGGCTGTAACTTTCAGATCAAGTAAATGCAGTTTTAAACGATTGCTTCCTTTTTGTAACGTGCACAACACTAGTGTAGAGGTACTGATGCGACGAAATACGGCAGCAGACGCAGTCCTTCGGGAGGAAGGGATTTAGATTTTCTTCTTAAATGTTTTGAACGCTTATAATTGGATTTTTCATGGATGATAATCACAGCACTTCGAGGTATTCTTTCACAATGTTGACATCAGCTGACACGAGGCTATAAATAGCGAATGAGCTAGAGACAAAAATTTTGAATACGAGTATGGTAAGGTACTGTTATGGAATCATTGAAGGTAACAATACATTGTTCCGATATGTAGAAAAACTCTTTTCAAGTTTTTCCATCGCTCGCATCAAGGAGTTAAGACTGCCGTAAAAAACCAATGAGGATCTTTTTTGCCGATAACTAAAACATTAATAACAAACAAATGCAAGCCTGCCGAGGGGAGATCTGTGAATATATTGACTGTTATAGTAAAATCTGGAAATATATGAAAAAATTGCGTTCACTGACTACTGCCCGTTTAAAAATGCTTTTGTTCAGAATTGTTGAGCATGTATATTTTTCGGAAGACTGATGCCATAATTTAGTAAAATAAAAATATGCATCATCACCTTTTCTCGTCGTAGTTTATTAAGTTACATTTTGTTATCGCTCCATGAAACTAAGATGCGTAATTCAATGTAGATGAAAGCTGGATGCTATTCTAATAGGATCGAATGTAATGTGTTAAAACATGAAGCTCGTTCGCCCCAAAATCGTGCAGAAAAAAGTAAGCAAAAACTGGTTAATGCTATTCTCCTCCATCCCTCCTTGGTGACGGACCACAGGACAGAATATATATGATTAGAATTTCGAAGACAAAACCGCTTTACTGTACATTTTTCCTGCAGTTCGTTCCACACCTAAATCACGGACTCAAGTTTTATTGCAGCTACAGTCCCCTCTGAGCGCTTTATAAAAATAACCACAGTTAAGTGCACCCTTTCAACTTTCATTGAATGAAAAAACAGAGCGTTTCAAAGTCAATGTAAGAAATGAGTGGGGTACAACTGAGCGCCAACTCCTCTAACTTATCTCTCATCGCGATGAAACTACATGCAAATTTGCAACATACCCTGTTCTCAAGTTCTAACAAGAAAAACAAGTGATAAAGAGATTTTCCTATTACTTTCAGCAATCTCGCTCTCCGGCGAAATGTACTGCAATACCTCATTCTGCGAACAGGAAGGCAAGTCGCACTCTCTCTTGTTCTTTTTTTTCTCTCTCTTCCGTGAGCAACAATCTACGCGAGAACGCATTTTACTCCACATCTCGTTGTCAAAAACGAAACGTTTTGGCTGTCTAGGGCAGGCAGACCTTGTTTTTCCTTTCAAACAATAAAATATTAGGTCACAAAAAGAGCGACAATGCACTCGGTCATATACGCAGGAACTGATACATCATTAAATTTTTCAAATGAGTTTTTTTAAATGAGTCTTTTTTAAATTCATTTTTTTAAATTACCAGCTAACCAAATTATTTACTTCGATAAGAAGTCGGCCACAACATTAAGAGCCGTCAAGGTACACAAAATTCCACCTTTCGTTTTTTTCTTTGCGAACGTTAGCGTTATATGGATACGCTCTACTTCGGAAGCGATCAGAAAACGGCACGCGTAGCTCAAGTAGTATGCACGGGCCGTGTTGCAGGTTTTTGCACTCATGACGTTTGCTCAGTAATAACAGTGCTCCTCGCCAAAATTTCTTTCAAGTCGTCACAATGGGTCACAGGAACTCAGTTGCCACATCTGTAGACAGCGCACTGTTCACAAATACTGCATCAGACATTGGTGGTATGGCATCAATAAGAAGAACAATGAAGCCAATACAAAAGAACGATATAAAATAGTATTAATATTACCGTTTGAAAATAAATAATCTTTCTACTCTGTGAGTAAACTGGAAGAATTTTTTTGGGTTCACTTTGCACAAAAGAAAACGCAGCTTAAGTTTCACATAAAAAACAAGGTACAGGTATGCTGTACAGTGATAAACACTGCCGATTCGTATAATTACTTAGCTTAAAAAAGTGCTTGCACACTGTAACGCTGCCTCATCGTATAAAGCGGTTGACATGCAATATTTGTGCGACTAATAGAAGGCGGGAAAAATACTGGTTTAAATGAAACAAACAAGCTATACATGGCTTTTCAATGCAACGGCACTTTGCGCTTATCCAGGGCGCTTCCTCTCTGACGTTCTGAAGGATCGAGCCAGCGACCCTTGTGACAATTTTTATGCGTACGTGTGTGCTGATTGGAGTCGTGCGTTGCCTGATTTGTCGGCCGTCTACATGGACACCGCTGACGCCATGACTGGGGCCATTGAAGACGCTGCTCGGAAGATACTCGACGGTGAGGAAACTTGCCATGCCTTGCTATAGCCGACCCATTTTTTACTTCCCTTTTATCCCCAGTGGCGGCCACTAATGCAGGACGAAAAAAAAACAAACAAGAAAGCCTAGAGAAATATTAACCTCAGCCTTAAAGTTACGACCCGAGAGCGTTGATGGGGAATGCCAGTATATGCGGAATTGGCCCTCTTTACTATACATTCATAGATAGTTGGGAGTCCTTATAACAATCCTTGCGCTGTGGTACAGCCGATAAGCGATGCGCCATTGCCTCGACAGGTGGCTGTTCAAAAACCGGTAGCGCTTGTGAGACCCAAAGGAACCTCTCGCATCTAATAACTAATTTAACTGCCACCTGCCACGGTGGGCAGGTCGTGATGACGGCACAAGGTCACGTAAGGTAGCTGACAGGTGGACCACCTGCTTTTTCGCTCGCAACACCGCCGACAACGACACGGACGCCAGATTTTCTGCAGAACGGCATCCTTGAAGCTATCGCGATCAAAATGATCACTGTCATCGTGAGCTCCTCAACTTCTTCGGCAAGGCAACTCGTCCAATCATTTCCGGTATATACGGCCGTTTGTTTATGAGTGTTCTGAAGCGTTCTGGGAGGCGATCGCACCTGTAACGGGTAGAAATCGGATGCTCTGGCTGTATTCCGAGCACTAGCTTCCCGCTGAGAGCGCCTCCATGCGCTCCAAGGTTATTCTCAGGGTAGTCGGGGCACCCTGGGTCAGGTTGGTACTTCCCACCCATAGCAGCGGCGCGCCGGCACGACGGCGATATACGATAGTGCGGCCGCCGATGTCAGGCGGTATAGTGGATGTGTGACAGTGTTTTGACGTTCTTGCTCCCGAGGTCTGCATAATCGTCAAATCAATGAAGCTAATGACCCTTTGTCGCTGTCTCGCAACGTTTTAACGCGACAGCGTTAAGGCTTCCCTGTGGGAAATTTCCGGTGTCGTCGTTGTGAACGAAAAAATCCGCGGAGAAGCAACCTAGGTGGGCCACCTAGGTCACGTGACCTTGTGGCGTCATTACAACCTGCCCACCGGGCTGTAAGCACACTGACCACCATGACAGGTGGCAATTAATGACTTATCGCGAGAAATTGCACGGGAGCACCAACCTGGGTCGCACAAGCCCCACCGATGGCAGTACCTGCCACGGCAGGGCCATCGCTTAATCTTTGCACTACTGCGCCAGGAGTGATATGCGGACACCCAGGAATCCATAAATATAAAGTAGACAATGACTAATTCCGCATATAAGGGCTGTAACCAACTGAAGCTATCGCGTCATATCTATAAGGCGTACCTTAATTGTCCCCTCCAATTTATTCACTGTTCCTATCAGCAGAGATCACCGCGCTCATGGCGATGACAGCCGGACAAACGCCCCAATTTCATCTGCCAAGCAGACTCTCTGCCTCCGCCATCTACGTTTACCGTCTCCTGCAATCTAGTCCGATACCGTCAGTGATTATCAGTTATCTGTTCTTTGTACTACAGGGCCTTTTCAGTCCCATTCTTTGTCTAGATTTCAAAGAGGAGATCACTAACATGCCTTTGTTTGTTCACCAACTATGGTGTCTTTCTGTATTAGCGTTTCACCTTCCATTTTACTGTTTGTAGTCCACTGCACAGTGCTCAATTTAAGTTGAAGCATTTTCGTTAGGGCGGACAAAGGCACTTGTCGCTTTGCGCTTTCACGATTATTGGCAAGGTAAATGTACACAAATCTCCGTTTTGGGGACATTGGTTAGACGCTATACATGATATGGGAGTACCTGCCAAATGCACTACACCACAGCCCCGTTCTCTTCGCTCAACACTTTCCATATTTTACAATGAAAAAACTTGCGTGAAGACGCGATGGAAGAAGAGATGCCTTGTTGGTGTGTCTTTTGTTCCGTTCAGTTTGAGGGCGATGTTTTTCTTTTAAGATGAACCAGTAGCGACCTGACCAGCTAGCTATTCTTGTGCAGCAAATTTCCATGTTACTCTTTCTCAGAAAATATTATGCCTATTTCGTCATAAAGCGCACATAAAACTACGTTAACGCCACCGGTGACGTGATAAATTTGAAGCTCCCACGTATAGTTTGGCGATGAGTATATGTTTGGGCGTGGCCATACTCCATAACAATTTGTACTGACGCGAGAGGGACATCGAACAGACTTAGGAATGCACAGTCAGCACAGGCGCCGGCTTCCGGCTAATTTATTACGGAAACTCGCATGTATGTCTTGCCACAAAGCGAATTTCATGGATTTTCGATGATAAGTCAATGAACCACGGAAGCGGATTAAAAATTTTATTTCTGAAAAATGAAATAGAACTAATGGTGTCATTTTGTCCGCAGTTACTAAGCACAGTATATTGCGCTTTTTCGAGTTGTCATTTTCTCACTGCTGTGTTACACATTCCTGCAACAAAATTTCAAGACCCTTCTGTAGTCCATTTCTTTTTCCTGAAGATGCGTGCGCATGATGTCCTGAACAGCATGTCAATCTCTTGCGGTTAGCGATGTTTAGACCAGTCAGCAAGGTGCCTCGATAAGCTTGGAGTAAAGAAGAATAAGCTCCAAACATCTCGCGGTGAATACCTAGAGGCTTATTCAAAAACATATGGTTATTAAATGTTTCATTTTTATTTGTGATAAATGTGCTCTTGTTGGCAGAGTAAATCGAACATGTGAAATTTTATAATTTACATCGATCTGTAAATCTAACTAACAGCAGAGGAAGGGTTTGCTTTCTCAGAATTCTCTGCAATTATTGTCGAGGATTTCTTCGTAGCGTGTCTTGCTTTCTGCCCCTTTTGCCTTTCACGCATGTAATTTGTGCACGTCCCCTACCAGTTTTTTCGGGGGTCACTCAGAAAGGAATCCGTCGAAAATTAGCCCATGGGCTGCGGTGTACCCTCTTTGTGGGTCTGATATCTCATTTCCGCTTTAAAATATGGTTATTAGATATGCTAGCAATAGCTTTAGGAATACCTGGATCCTAGATACAGCTTAAAATGGCTGATTGGAGTCCGTTCCATGCTGCACCTAACCTTGACAAGTTTGATGAGCTGCGTGGTAACGATAGTCGATGGCACATCGGCGCAGGTAATGAGGAGTCGAACCTGTCATCATTGTACACGGCCTGGAAGGTGTGCAACCAGAACGGTGAGAAAACGCCATAGAACTTATTCTTCCTTCGCACATTCCTTTGGCCGCTCTCAGCAGTCACAGCGGTGGCGCCGTAGGAAATCGTCATGTCCAAGAATTGTCTTCGTGCCGTTTTCTGTACTTACCGAACAAACTCAGTAATGGCTACACATCATGTGTGAACGTAGACCTGTTCTGATTTTCCATAAATGGGGCTATGTATTTGGTGCGCTGCTTTTGTATAGAGGCCGAAAGGTCGGCAGGAACACCGCACGTAGCTCTGTGCATAAGCCGCATAAGATAAGTTCCCCTATGTGAACTATCAGAGCCATGCCCTATGTTTTAAAGTCATTAAACTCAATTACCTTTCTCCGTTCTCATTGCCCTATCCCTTTCAAGTTGAGGTAAGGTAGGGATGAAAAATACTGCGAAAAGGTGTACCCCAAAAACTCTTTGCAAGTCACAGCAAGAAAGAAAAACGTAAATTTCTTCTCGAGATGGGCGGCTACCTTGACGTAGAGAGATATATAGACTGCCCATTGGAGAAACCGCAAGTGCGCATGACTTTTTTAACTCAGGCTGTTTCTCGCACCCCTTCTTATTACCGCGCACCGCCCTCCGTTTCGTCTCCTTATTTGGCTTGACTCTAAATTCGGTAACTCTTCTTCGTCCACCTGGCTGCCCTTAACCAGTCACGAACCGGGTGACTAGCATTGTCACCTATTTTTATGATAACAAATTTTACTCAAATCTTGATAAGACCCAAAATAACCCCTTGCAGATGTCTTGCACGACACAGTACTCATCCATTTCAAGCCGCCGCGGTGGCTGAGTGGTTATGGTGCTCGGCTGCTCTCCCGAAAGGCGCGGGTTCGATCCAGGCCGCGGCGGTCTAATTTCAATGGAGGCGAAATTCTAGAGGCCCGTGCACTGTGCTATGTCAGTGCACGTTAAAGAACCCCAGGTGGTAGAAATTCCCGGAGCCCTTCACTACGGAGTCTCTCATAGCCTGAGTCGCTTTGGGACGTTAAACCCTCATAAACCCATAAACTCATCCATTTCCCTCTCAGTATCCTTGACCATGGGCCTGTCGTCTTTTTCCTGCCTGTTTCCCAGCTTCGGCCACCAACGAGCAGCTTCGCGACGTGCTGACCTCTCTGGGCGTGGACTTGCAGGGAGTGGAGAAGGCTTCCAGTGAACAAGCACTGCGAGCGGCAGGCAGCGTCCAGTACAAATTGGGCGTGGCACCGCTCATCTGCGTCTCACTCGACGCCTACGATCTCATGGGCTACACCCACATACTTTCGGTCAGGCAGTCAAGCGATGCGCCGATCTTTGCAGTCGATAATAAAGCGTTTCCAGCGTGAACGCGGTTCGTTATCGGTTGGAGCGCCTCTGCTGCGTACTGGCCTCGTTGGCAGCCATTCACTTGGAAAGCGTGCAGCTATATTCTGTCATCAGTTCCAGAGGTAAAACAGCAATTTATTTTTCGGAGCATGAGGATTTGTCACTGGTAACCGGACAATAATCAACTCATAATATCACGTAAGCCAGACGCTCGCCGCACTAAACGGCGCTTATGTTAGATAGACTTTGAGAGCACCGACATAGTTTACTTTTCCGGATGCAGGCATCAGCGTAATCAAAAATTCAGGGGAACTTTGACAAGCTAAAGTGGGCAAGGCGAGCCTTTCCGTGACACTTTGACTGTCTCTGTGCGCTCGCGCTGCGTTGATGGGGAAACGGGAGCGCGCTTAGAAGGCATCCGGCTGCGTGGACTGCCAAGGAGCGTCTGCCGACGAAAGGGATCACGCGATAGTGGCGCCACTCTCGGCGCATGCGCAGTTCGAGACCGCCGCAGTTTTGACTACTGGCTACTAGTGACTTGGCTACTGGCTGATGTTAGCTATTGGCTACTGGCTAAGTTTCGGTTATATTCGGTTTTGGTTGATGACGTCATTTTATTGAATGCTATAGTTTGACCAGACGCCGGATGCTGTATGAGGCATTAAACGCTTTCGCCCTAACAGAGTTAACATAAGACTGACATAACCTGCTGCTTTTTCTTTCGATAATGGGCTGTGATTAACGTGAGCCTCATTGGGTCGGTGGAACTGGAAACGCGCGTTAATAGCCTTCTTCAGCCAATCTCTCCTTGGAAGACCTCGAAGCCCAGACTTGCCGAAATCGACCTGCCTTGCAGTGCGTAGTGCGGACGGCTCATTTATCGACGTGGTTATATCTACCTCCTAGCAATAGATGGTGGGCTTACCGTAATCGGCATATTGCTACAGGAAAATACAAGAACAGGTCACGTTCTGAGGTCGCTATGACACATTTCTGGCGCCATAGTGAGAACTATCAAAGCCAGCGGATGTTGAAAATGTGATAGTTTTCTACCGTTATAGAAATGCGGCATTTTTATGGCGGCTTTCTGCATAACAATTGAGGAGTTTGTGTGTTGCATCCGCTTGCGGCAAACGCAGAGGGGTTTTACCAAACGGCTGCAATAAGAGCCCGCGTTTATTGCCAGGTACAATATTTTAACTTGCTTAGAAGATGCAATCATTTTAGTTCACATGTCGGTTAAACGTTCATTTTAGCGGCATATGAAGACGCGAGACATTGGATATTAGCTTTAAGATTGATCTTAATGGAGAACCATTCTTATAAATGGTGGAATGTAACTACTAAAAACATTCGTTGTGTGAAGCTATCAGCAATACATTAGTGATTTCGGTGTACATGGCACCTAAATATGAGAGGTAACTTAAAAAAAATAGCGGCGTTGTCAAATTCTATTGTACCATTCTATTGTACCAAGGCGTTTCGAAGGGAGCGGGGTGACTTACAAGCACTGTCGCACCGATGTTGAGTGCAGATTATTCAGGTTTCCCAATTTTCTTCAACTCCTTTCTGTCTGAACTTGCTACGCCCGCAGCAACGGCCCCAAGCGCCATTGGCCACGTAACCTCTGTGCCTCCCCCTTCTAATGGTGGGCTCTCACCTGAAGGAAGGTATGGGGAGGGGTGTGGAGTGTAAACCAGTGTCTATGGAAACAGAAATTGGGCTGAAAACCACATAAATTAGGGGGAGATCATGATGACGAAAGTGGTGCATCGTTATGGCGCAAGGGCATCTGAAGCCAAAGAGTGCCACACACAACGTAACTGGTCGACTAAGGTTAATTAGGGAGAGGTAAAGTTCCTCATCCTCTGAAAGTGCTAGCGTTTAGTAGCAATAGCAAAGCCCTTACTATGGCGTATTCTACCCTCCGACTGCCTCAGTCCCGCCTATGTGGCCTGAGACATGATTCGATTAAGTCGGCCATAAGAATCGGTAGTACATAGGTCATGGATCCCCAGCTAACCCGCACCTTTACCTTACTTTTCTGTGACTCCTTAAAAGCTTCCGCGTGCTTGCTGCGTCCAACGACTATCCCACACTGCCAATGATTAAAATAAGTGTTTTAAAGTGTCGAATACCGCATATATACGATATACTTACAGAAGAGCAGATCAAGTAGGATGCTGTCGTTTCATTTTTTTTTTCGTTACATATGGCAGTAGCTCGATGTGGGCATCATGTAAGGGCATGCTTCAGTAGGGCGTCGAGAACCCGAACTTCCTGCTTTGCTTTTGCGCGCAACAGCTGGACGACGGGGACGTGCTGATGAGTCGGGAAGACGCCATGAGCGGCAGCCGCCTGGCATCCATCTCGGACTTGGCCTGCGTCTATCTGCAAGCCGTGGCACCCGCTGAGATGCAGGCGAAGGACCTCTGCGATAATATCGCACAAGTGGCCGTACAGCTTGCAAATGTAAGCTCATTCCCAAAGTAACAATCTACTAGCCTTCTTAAACACACAAATTCGAGGACTCTAAGCAGGATTGCTCGCTTCCACAGTCTTGAGAATCTCTTTTTTACCCCCCGACTACAACCTTTTGCCAGAACCGCGCATTTGGCAGGCGCTGAAGATCTACGGCGGGTTTGGGGCCAAAGGGTATCGAAAATTTGGTCCAGTAGCCAAGAAGCGTGTGGTGCAGTTCGTTTTCCTTGTGGTCCAACACTCCCCTAAAATGCACGAAGTGGCACCAGGTGGCCGCTTTCCTTGTGCGTTTTGATCGCAAATGCATTGCTTTTAAAAACATTCGAAGTAAGAACTTAAAGCTGCACTAAAGAGGAATCTGAACTCGTGTTTTTACCGCAGGAACTCTATGTACTCGTTCCGAGCATTCTTATATAAACTTCGAATTATTGTATTGTGTGGCAGATTTGCCCGATTGAAATCGGATTAAACGCCACGGCTCCCGCCTTTTTTTTAACTCAACGCTGAAGGTAGGACGAGTCAACCAATGCGTGGAGTGCGTTTCATGCACTCGCGTTGCGACTTCACTTTCGCTTTTATTTTGTTTGTTTAGGTTTCTGTGAATAAATAGTTTCAGTCGCAGACAACACAGCCGCAAATTAGGCCCAGGGAAATAAAAACACGCATGGACTCTCTCATTTACGAATCACTCCGCGGATGGCAGAGCGGCAAGCGCCCACGGGACTGGCTGAAAGGCACTCAACGCATTGGTTGACTCCTCCCACCTTCAGAAGTAAGTTGAAAAAAAAAGGCGGGAGCCGGGACGTTCAATTCGATTCAAAGTAGAGAAGTCGGCCGCACAGGAGCGTAATTCGAAGTTTCTAAGAAAGCTCGGAATGTTTAGATCGAGTTCCCCGCGGTAAAAAGACGAGTTCAGGTTTCTATTTAGTGCACATTTGACATATTTGTTTTATAGCAACAGCGCGAAAGACGCCGACAAGCAAGTGGACCTGACAGCGCCCGTCCCGTCACCCTCTTGTCCGTGTTTTTCCGCTGTTGCTACAAATATGACGTACAGTCGCGAGTTAAAACGATTAGCACAATGACGTAACCGGAGGGGTGAAAATTGAACAGCGCGGCTTGCGTGGAGCTCTGGTTCGCGAACACACCTGGCACTTTTGTTATCGGCGTGTTCGCAACCGCAGCGCTGAGCGTTGTTATCTGCCGCTCCTATGGCACGTCAACTAGAGCTATCCTTTTTTACTCGCGACTGTACAAACTAGCGAAACTTTCAGCTTTACTGTGCTTCATATGTGTTAAATTGTGCGAAAAGATTACGCGACAATAAAGAGCACAAAGGAACACGTGTGTTGCATGTTTTTTTTTTGTTCTTGGTTTCGCCCTGTTTGGTACTTGCAAGCAACCAGCTCGCCTAACAAGCTTTAGTTCTGAACTTAATACGTTTAATCGGCAGTCAGCGTTGCCATGGCGTGAGGTACCGAAAAGCGTATCCAGATCTAAGAAAACGGAGCATAGTACATGCCGTGATGTGTTTTGTGACTGATGCGCGGTGTCGCCCTCCGTGGCAGCAACTTTGTTGAATCACCAGAGGAACACATGCCTTAACAGCTCACATGTTCTGAAACGGGCGGAAAATACGGCTCGAATGGGCTTAGGTGTGAGCAGTTTGGTACTTCGTACTAGCAGCTGAGAATCTAGTATGCATTAACGATACCACTACACGGACGCAGCGTTGACTTTCAAGTGAATTTTGTTCATGACAGGGAAACGTGTACATAGACGGCAAAAAAAATCGACCAAGGAAGAAAAAATTTAAAAAATCACAATTCAGCCGTGTCCACACAGGCACTCCTGTGTATGTGCCCGCGTCGTGAATGAAGTTTAGATGAAAGACGCGCTTTCTAAGTATTGTTGTTTCCTCGCTCTCTTCTATTGTACGCTATTGATTATGAAGGCTTGGATGCGGCGCTTGGTCCGATAGCATTCTGTAGAACTCATATGCTGCGCCAGTGCAATCACGTCTGTGTACCCGACTGGCGTGTGCGGAACGCCGTTTCCGCGAGCGAACAAAATGTGTGCAGCACAAGGGAGCAATAAAGTAGCAGGCAAGTACCGTGGTGTACTTGAAGATAAGCATCTGCTACAGCCGACTGATGCAAATGATACCACGCTCACTGTGTGAATGAAATACACGAGCATACTCTGGCTCTGACCCAAGCTACACATACGTACACATTCATACGCACACATACGTATGTTTAGCTTCACTCAGAGAGGGAAATATTAGCCAGAACTCGTCGGGCGTGTTAGATAAGAGCGGATGGGGACGTGCGTAAGGAAAATAATAACGAAGACCTTTTTGTGCTCGCAGGTTTCGCTGCAAGACAGGCCCACACAGGAAAGGATGACCGATTACAGCCTCAAAACATGGGAGCAAGTCGCTGTTCTTGAACCGGTAATTTCAATACGAAAGAGAGGATTTTCGCACGTCACAATCCAGGCCGTGTAAACGACAAGAAGCCTGTATTTGTATTTTACAAACAATTGATGTTAGCACTGCTAACATGCTTTATTATAAATAAATAGCATCATTTCAAACCGTATCTCTTCTATTCTCAACTAAGGCTGGAGGGGAGGTTTGTATCGATTATTTATACAGATATCTTATTGCCGCTTTGCCATTAGTCAGCAGCTCTTTCGGTGCCATAGCGCTACGCGTATGTCCCATGCCAGCTTCGAAACTTGACACATCAAAGCTAACTGCGAACGAATGTGAGGGGTGAAGGAAAGAAAGAAAAATAAAAAGGGGCATTAGAAAACACGGTCCTTGGTCCTGCCGACCTGAGGCCGTAACAGTTGAGGGGCACAAATGGGTGGTCAAGACATGCTTCAGCCACTTTTTGGCGCGGCGGATACATTTTTCAGCTTAGCTGTGGAAAAACATTTTCTTAGTTGGTTGCTCTCCAGTAGTAGGCCTATCAATAGAGTGGCCTGGCGAAATCGAAAAACTATTTGATTTCAAAGAGACACTTATGTTACACTTGTCGGATTCAAGAAGCTACGCTGCACGCTAATAGGATGGCATTTGGGAACACTAGTAGTGTTTTCACTGCGCAAATATCTCAGGGGAAGCTTACGTTCACCTTAAGAATATGACGCGATAGCGTTAAGCTGTCCCAACGGTCTCTTGGAGGCCCCCTGGCGCACCCTTTCACCGACATCGACACGGTCGTTTTCATCACATACTGCTTTACTACGCTTCATTGTTCAAATTAACTGGCAACGCTAATGAGTGACCCTAACTGATTAAATATTCTTCTAATATAATTCTCCCACTGTACAGTATGAGGTGCTCGTGCAAGGCCTGTAATTATCCTTGTGAATGAGCTCCCCTTAGTGGTGTAGAGGTAGCGTGTCCGGATCCCGACACAAAAACAGAGTTTCAATTCCACTCAAGTCGCTCATAACTATTTCAGAAGCAGAATACCGGGACAGGAACCAAAGGTGAAAAGTTGGGACCTCTGGCAGTACCTCGTCTTCATAATGTCTTCCACCCTATCAAGCAAGCGCCAGCTGGCATGGCGTTTTTTCATGGCGTTGCATTGGCAGACGCGGCGTACCGTCAACGGGCGCCTCGACAAATATAATTAAACATGACAAATGGATGGAAATGTGCTCATTCGCCGGCTTGCATTAATTCCTGCTGGCATGTCGCGCGACCTGAATGAACAACGATTGTTGGCAGAATAAACGAACACGTGTGCTTGTTATGTAAGTCAGAAAAAAGGCAACAGTGCGGGTCTGATGTACTATCGGGGACAAAAGTACCTCCTCAACTCTGTTGACGAGATATCACCTTTTGGACTGACGCCCCCGACTTGCCGTTTTGTAGCGATAGCTACATTACGATAGCATTTCGAGCCTTCAGCGTGGCGGCGCCGCCGCCACGCCGTGGCTGCGCCGCCACTCTGGCACGTGGTTCGTCACGTGGTGCGGAGGAGCTGCCGGTGGCGCGGCGCCGTAGCTGATCACGTGGTTCGTCACGTGGTTCGGCACTTGACCAATTTCCTCTCGGACAGCTGTAGCTATCGCGTCACTCCAGGTTAAACCAGAGCCAAACCACCGCCAATTTTTTAGAAGAATGGCGACTGACCCGTTGTTTCATGATTGTATTGAGCACACGTTGCGGGCTGAGCACACGTTGCGGGCTTTTACCTTGGTGTAGCGGGTCAGATAGTCAGCCGCTATGATAATCCACTTATTTCTAGACGTTGACTTCGGGAAAGGTCCGAGCAGGGAGGGGGTTCAATATGGTTCAGAAATCCTGCAGGTCTGATGGGAGGGGTCTTTCGTCGCTGGCAATCTCGGGAGGTTTTCAAATAATGTGCGACATCGGCCGACAGTCTGCGCCAATAATAGTGATTTGAATGTGGAGGAGGGTGCGAGAAAACCCAAGGTGTCCACCTGTCGGCTCGTCGTGTGAAGCTTGTAGAACTTCTTCGAGCAGACTTGCAGGAACTACAAGCAGGTAGGCTGTTTTGTTGTCTGCAAAGTTCTTCAAGAGGACATCATGCTGTACACAGAATGAAGACAGTCCTCGCTTGCACGAGGCCAGAGTGAAGAAACCTTGCCTTCCAAATATTCGACTAGGCGTTTTAGTTCGGGGTCCAAGCGATGCTTCTGTGCGAAAGTGGTGGAGCTGATGGGTCCCAGGAAGGCTCCCTCATTGTCGTCCGGCGGCGGTGCGGCTACAGGGGCTCGTGACAGGCAGTCGGCGTCAGAGTGCTTGCGTCCGGACTTGTAAACGACAGTGACATCAAGCTCCTGCAGGCGAAGACTCCATCGAGCGAGGCGGCCGGAGGTGTCCTTGAAACTGGCAAGCCAGATCACTGCGGGGAGATTACTTACCACCTTGAACGATCGGCTGTACAGGTAGGGGCGGAATTTCAACGTAGCCCAAATAATGGCAAGGCACTCCTTCTCAGTCGTCGAATAGTTACGTTTCTGCCTTGGGCAGGGAACAGCTAGCGCATGCAATTACTTTCTCCAGTCCTTCGGTTTTCTGAACGAGGACGACGCCTGGGCCCACGCTTCTTGGGTCGGTATGAATTTCATTCTCGGCGTTTTCATTAAAGTGCGCGAGGATCGGTGGAAGCTGTAAACGACACTGAAGTTTCTTGAAGCTTTTTCTTGCAGCGTTTTTCCATTTAAATGGCACGTCTGCCTGTGTCAGTTTGGTCATAGGCTCTGTGATGCGCGAAATCATCATCGTCATCATCAGCCTGACTACACCAACTGCTGGGCAAAGGCCTCTCCCATGTCTCTCCAATTAACCCGTGTCCTTTGACAGCTGCGCCCACCCTATGCCAGCGAATTTCCTAATCTCATCCGCCAACTAACCTTCTGCCGCCGCCTGCTACACTTGCCTTCTCTTGGAATCCACTCCATTACCCTTAAGGACCAGCGGTTATCTTGCCTTTGCAGTACATGCCCCGCCCAAGCCCATTTCTTCCTCTTGATTTCGACTAGGATATCATTAACACGCGTTTGTTCCCTCACCTGCTCTGCCCGTTTCCGGTCTCTTAACGTTACACCTATCATTTTCCTTTCAATGGCTCGCTGTATTGTCCTGAACTTAAGCTGTACAATTTTCGTTAGCCTCCACGTTTCTTCCCATACGTGAGTACCGGTATGATACAGGTGGTGTATGCTTTTCTCTTGAGGGATGTTGGTAAACCGCCATTCATGATCCGAGAGAACATGCCATACGCGCTCCACCCCATTCTAATTCTTCTAGTTATTTCCCTCTCATGATCCGGATTAGCGGTCACTACCTGACCTAAGTAGAGGTATTCCCATACCACTTCCAGCACCTCACTACCAATTTTGAACTGCTGTTCTCTTGCTAGACTGTTCCCTTGCTAGATGCGCGAAAAGTTCTTGACAAATCGTCGGTTATACGCGCACAGTCGGAGGAGCCTGTGCACAGCTTTATTATCGGCCGGCGGTGGAAATAGGGCGATAGCAGCTGTTTTCTGTGTGTCTGGGCGTACTCCCTCTTTGCCAACGATGTTCCCTAGAAACAGCAGCTCTTCATAGGCAAAGTGACACATCTCTGCTTTCAAGGTTAGAGCACATGACTACTGAGTACTGTTCGAAGCCTTTTTAGGTGTTTTCAAAGTTCGAGACGAAGATAATGACGTCAACTAAATATACCAGACAAATTTGCCGTTTTAGGTCTGCCATCACTTTATCTATTAGTTGCTGAAACGTCGATGGTGCGGAACAGAGACGAAACGACATCACCTTGAATATGAGAGGCCATCAGAAGTGATAAATGCGATCTTCTGGCGAGCTTCTTCATCAACCTCAGTTTGCCAGTAGCCGTTCTTGAGGTCCATCGGTGAGAAATACTTGGCATTGATTTCTCGAATCAGTTTATCTCTGCTTCTGGCAACGAGAGAGCATTTATCCAGAAAGGGCACGCACCCGCACTGCCTGCAATGCAAGTCCAGATTACTGCACGTTAACGACTTCATGTTGTTGTGTTCACGAATCCTTTCGTTGAGGCACCTTCCAGACTTCGATGCTTGAAAATTGGCGTTTGACGGACCTTTGGCGATGACGAGAAGCGCTCGCTGTAGCTTCGAAGTAGATGCAATGGATAAAGGATGCAATGGATATGATTATTGAGCTCATTATAACTGAAGTTCTGCTTATAGGTCGTTGTAGGTGCCTGAATTAAAGTTTTGTCAGTGATTTATTTCTATCTTTTCGAAGCTCGTGAGGTCATTGTCAAAAGACAGGCTACTTAAACTGAGAGGCGGGAGGGCTTTATTTATTAGCCTAATACCCCTTTCGCACGGGCACCGCAAAAGCCTTTGAGAATCAGGTCCTTATATTCAATGGCTTAAGGAGTGGAGCTACGCGGCAAAAATGTTGCGCCTTTGCCGCTAAGCGCCTTGGAGGCGAAGGGACTCGTCAGAGACCTTTGGAGCCTAAAGGCGCGGCCTTCGAGAACCTGCGATCGCAGTGCCATCCAACGTCAAAAAGTAAAACCAATAGAAAAAAGTAGATGACGACAGCAATGTTTTAAAACATCTTTTAAAAATACAAAAGGTGTGTCTGGCTTTCCTTTTTGTACGGGTGTTTTTATTTTATGCCCAGATTTCTCGACAGTGAAAGTGTTGCAGCAACACCGAGTGCGCCTGGTGGCCAAGGCAATACACAAAACCTGCTGCTGATGATAAGAACAGCTGTTGCAGTTCTTTCAAGCAAGCAATCAGAATGAAAAAAATTTGTCTGAGCTCAACGAATGAACAGAATTCCCCACTTTAATTTTAAAACAATCACTTCAGCCATTTCGAGCACAGCAGCGGGTGCTAAGCCTCAACGACTGTTTCACCTTTGGGCCGCACCGTGTAGTAGCGCCACTGCTCCTTTAAGCTTTCGCTCCTTTGGTGAAAAAAGTGCGTTTGCTGGAAAGGCAACTGGAACTGTCAACTTTTTCTCAACATATAGCCCAAAACAAAATATACTGCAGGCGCTGGTCACACAGACTTCTTTTCCGGCCAGCCAACCACCGTTGGTTTAGAAACGACCGTCTGCACTCAGCAGCAAAGCGTAATAGCTTCTTCAGTGACAATGGTCGATGTTCGCAACTATTCCTGCTGCGTGGTGTCTTGTCGCACAAAGTGCTGTAGATACAGGAAGCAAATTGGTACACTGGCATTCGGCTCTTTCAAAAAAATTCACCATAGTGTGTTTTAGCATGCAGATGAAAGGTCAGTCAATTCCTGGGAATATTTGCGTAGGCACCGGGGTGCATCTAGGTGAGCGGCAATTTCAAATTATTAATCGTTTCTTGACGTTATTACCACGAAAATGAGAGCTTTTTGCGTTTCTCATTTCGTTGATGCGCATGAAATGAACCCACACGCTTCTTATATAGTGCCGCTGATTGTTATTCTTACGTTTTTTGTGTCTGTGTGTGCATGTGTGCGTTCAAGCTGCTACGAGCAATAAACGGATCCGATGACTACGTCAACAAAAGCGAGCCATTACTTCTGAAGAACCGGGGGCTTCTTGACGTCCTCAAGACGCTTCTCTCGTCTAAGGCGTAAGTGTGGCTTCTGTCCCTGAGGTTGAAGTGCGGTTACTATAACTGAGTTTTAAGGTTGGACTTTTCGTAGAAGAAAAACAAAGCCTCTGTAAGCATGAAATCTGGTGTTTCCATATTGTAAGTTTGGTGGAAGTGCCAGTTCGCTACCAAGCTGCAGCGGGAGAGAACTAAGCAAAATGGAGTTTGTTGTTACGCCGCAAACTCTGTACTTCTGCAGCTTGTGTGTGCCGGACACATGGGATCAAAAATGAAATTAACTATAATCTCTTCAGCAGTCAAAGAACCTGACACCCATACTTTTTTTGTTATTAGATCTCGCTTTAAGTGCAGCCTGCAACTGGAACTGTCAATTTTTTTCCAACATATAGCCCAAAACAAAATATACTGCAGCCGCTGGTCACACAGACTCCTTTTCCGGCCAGCCAACCACCGATGGTTTAGAAACGACCGTATGCACTCAGCAGCCAAAGGGGACCAACTCACAGCCCTATTTTTCCTAATAGGTCATTCAGCCATCCTTCTGAAAGCACTATTGTGCATTTCATATTCGTAAAAAATCCAGCACAAAGCAAAAATTAAAACGCTGCAGACAAAAAGAAAAAACTTTCGGCTCAACTACGTTATACGTCGTACTTCAGACTCGCGGAGAGCGTCAGGTTGCAAACCTTACGCGGAGGCGGTGGCTATTTAGCGCAGACGTTTCTCACGTTCTCAATGCTGCACAGCCTTCCTAGAACGAACCTGGTCCGAGGTCACATTTCAAGGTGCACCCCCTTAGCTTAATCCCTGGCGCCTCTTTCGATGCCGCAACGCCTTCGTCGACCGCAGTACCCTCGGGTGGCGCAACCCACTACGTTGCCTAACCTCTAGCATTCTTGTTTACGACGTGCGCCGTTATACAGAGACTCCTCCCCGACTAAGCCATCGCAAGGAAGTCCGTCTCATGGTCAGCGATCGGAGCGGCCAGGAGATAAAGTTTAGATACCAAGTGGAGGGGCCGCGATGGAAGAAAGAAGTGTTGAAGTAGGGCTAGAAAATGGTGAGAGGCTGTTGCCAACAGAGATTAATAGAGGAGATACAGAGTGCTGGCCAGTAGTGAAGGAAAGAGAGAAGACAAGAAAACAAGGGCGGCCAAGGGTGAAACAAGATAAGAGGAAGAAATCGAAATCGAAAGATCTGAAACAAGCTGTTGCGCTGTGTAAACTTAATCCGCGCGCACCGATGCCACCCTTCGCTCGCTATTCGAACCGCAAAGACGATCAGCCACGTGAGCCGATTGTGAGGAGGAATAAACTTAAGTGCGAAATATGCAGTCCTTGCACTCCGGGAGAGCTTCTAAGAGTCCAGGAGACCTATGTCTCCCGCTTTGCGCCTTGCCCAGGTGACCAATCTCCTTAGCATACACCGTCAATTGCACCTCCGGGCACCTACCATATTCTACGGATTCTAGCTACGCGAAGGCTCGAAGCGTGGGCCCCATATAACAGCTCTCACAATAAAATTAAGCCAATGCGAACCACGTAGGCTAATATCGTTCGTGAGCGCATGCATTCTGGATAAAACAGCGGCACATCGCTTTTGGCTGCATGATCATTTACTGCGTGTTCATTGACTTAAAAAAACTGTCACTGAATACGCAGTCTAAATTCATTGCATTGTTGGGATAGCCTCTGACATTTACTGCATTCTCAGAACATACCAGTTTTTGTCCCATATTTTGGGGGAGTTCAACAATGTCCTCAAACACTACATTTAATTTGTTGCTATATATATAAAGTGTCGTGCGTCACGAGATTAGCAAACAAAACATGTAATTATTTAGGCAATACGCTTACGGCACCAGTGTTTTGAGTTGAATAAAGCAATTGTATTACAAAATCATGCCAGTTCAGTCTATAGATAATCCGCCTGAAATTGACCTCTATTGTTAAATAATCTGGTGCTGAATGGGCTCCGAAAAGCTGGCTGCATAACCAAAAACCAATTAATCGGTGCTTTATTGAAATTTCTCTTGGCCCGAGAAAAGTGTTCTCTGCTCTCCGAGCTCTGAAACAAAAACGCGTTTTTGGAACTTCATTTTTTTCAAAGTATCTTTATTTTCATTCAATTCTTCTACAGACGTGATGAACAGATCATGTGCCGTGAACACAGAGACGCCCACAAAATGCTTTACGCGACTCATCAGAAACATCAGAAGCTCCTTGTGCGCGTGTGTGTGTGTGTTTTTAAGCGCTGTTAGCTACCGACCGAAAACTGAAGAATGGTATGCACCAGAAGAAACTAGAAAAAGTCCTTGGCCTTATTTTAGCGGCCCATCTGCAGTACATATAATTAAGTAAACGTAATGCGCTCAAATCTGAGAGCTCGCAAATAATTTCCATCTCGATTTTACCAACATTGAAAACACGTCAGTGTGCTGTGCGGTGTACGTTAAATAAACACCAAAAGGACGATATCAATTCGTAGCCCTCGAGTGCCGCAACCATTTATTCTGCTTCCTCACTTCCTTCATCCCTTCTCCTCATGGCACTTCCCAATGTCCATTCCGAGACAGGCAGTAACGGCGCCTTTCCTTTTCTCGCATCTAATGACTCATATTAAGAATAGTGCCAGAGAAAACATTCCAAGACGACGCTTAGCTTTTGACTACTACTTGTCAATGATTGGAGATCAAATCTGAGAGCTCGCAAATAATTTCCATCTCGATTTTACCAACATTGAAAACACGTCAGTGTGCTGTGCGGTGTACGTTAAATAAACACCAAAAGGACGATATCAATTCGTAGCCCTCGAGTGCCGCAACCATTTATTCTTCTTCCTCACTTCCTTCATCCCTTCTCCTCATGGCACTTCCACATGTCCATTCTGAGACAGGCAGTAACGGCGCCTTTCCTTTTCTCGCATCTAATGATTCATATTAAGAATAGTGCCAGGGAAAACATGCCAAGACGACGCTCAGCTTTTGACTACTACTTGCCAATGATTGGCGCTAGTGGGCCACCCCTCGTGGCTTACCACACTTGCTTACCACACTGATTATTCTAACTGGGGCCACGGGCTGGCGCGGCGTGATCCGAGCAGCGAGCACGTGTACCGGTACGTGGGCTTCCACGTGGCCGTCTTCCTGTCTCCATTCCTGGACGCCAAGGAGGCCCTGTGGGAGCTGGCGCTGTTCGCCGCAGCCGCGCAGAAGACTCGCCGCAGACTTCAGCCGCCGACTCTGGGGCGTGTGTTCGACGAAGAGGCGGCCGTCGGAGCCGTCGTCAGCCCACCGCCGCCCAAGTGGCGCGTCTGCCTGCGTCTCATCGACCGCCTGCTGCCCAGCCTGCTGATTGTGGCCTACGCGAAGGCCATCAACCACACGGCGCTTTTCCAGGAGCTCATGGTTAGTGCCCCGGTTGCGTTGCGACGCGACGACGTTTGAGGTGTAAGGCAAGAGAAGCAAAAATGAATACGCAATGCGGCAGTTCGAAGCTTGTTTGTATAACAAGGAGCGGTGTACTGGGCCACGCTACTGCCGCCATCGAAAGGGCCTACATGGATTTGGTGTGTATATTTACGGCGCCACCACCACCAACAACAAGCAGATAACGATCTCTAAGCATAACGGAGGAGATGCAACTTAAACAGATCCGAGAGGGAGAAAGTGAGGGCAGGAGAGGAAATTATTATTTTGCTTATATGGGGTACCGTAGACTGGGTGGAGCAAGCTAATTGGATGTTGACAGCCATGACACTTGTCATATTTGAGGCATTACTTGCCTGACGTTATTTGTTATGATAATGATGATGAAATTGGGTTCTTGATCTTTTAGGTTATTTTCCCCATTGCTGTACGTTACGAAGATTGTTCATTGTGTTGCTTCGGAAAGAACTTCGCGTTCTTTAAATCCGTAATATCTTTTGATGTGTGGCGCTCAGCGTTGCCGTCAGTCTCTCTGCATGTTCACAGGCTAAGTTTATAGAAATTAAAGGGAACCTGACAATTCAAACGATCTAATCGTGAGATAAAATCTAGTCGGTGGCATCAGCGCCGTTTCGTTCAGTTGAGAGTAAAAACTAGGCTATCTTGCAGGCACCTTTTTTGTGAGACAAATGCAAAAATGGGAACGTGTGCGACGGACGAAGAGCAAAATAAATTATCTGATGTATGGCTTTCTGTGTTCAGGCTGACGTGATTTCGGAAGAAATTCGGAGCACCTTTATCGACCATGTAGTAAAGATCGGCTACTTTGACAGCTGGACGAGGCATATATTCAAGGGGAAGGTAAGTGGTCTTTTATTTATTTTTAGCGCTAATCATCAACAGAAATTTAAAACAGCCCTCGGAATGAGCAATGCAATGAGGAAGAAAAATATTTCTTAAAAAAAAACCGCATGCTTTGTGATGGACTGACGAATGCATTGAAAGCTTGTGCGTAGCTTGGCGCTTCTGAACGTGTTGTGTGCAACGGCTTTGCACAGTCTGGGTGGACGGCACGCGAATCGAGTGACATTTCACATTTTCCTTTATCGGCTGCGTTCACCACTCCGCTATCACCCTATTTCAAGTAGGTAATAGTTTAGCATTTATTATGAAAGCGATGGTCCAGTTATGGCTGGCGAAGCAACCACCAAAGGGTAAAGTATGATGCGCTAGTCCAAGTTCTGTTCTCTATGAAAGGGGCATATCTCAAATCTCACGACGTTCGTCTAGATTATATGGACTTAAGAGTCCTCTTCAATTTCCTTTTTCAAAGAGAAATCTATGGGTTGACGATGGTGATACATGCATGCAAAATTTTGCAATAAATTCTGCTTTGGAGTCTCACATTAGCAAGTGCTGTCGCGCTCTTTTTGATGATCTTGCATTATAGATTACAATTCGACCACCTCGTCCTCTGTTCATGCTAGCCATCAGCGAAACAAGTTCGCTGATGGCAATGATACCGGTATCACGCTCGCATTATTGTAGGATGTGGATTTGCACTTGAATCGCTACGATGATCTTTTTGCTTCCAATCGAATTTGGGCTTTACAAAACCCGGCTTTAACAGGATCGAAGTTTATTGATTCTCCTATTTCTCCGCATCGTAACAATGATTTGAGCATGACTAGTTGAGGAAGCATTAATAAGGAATGCTTAATTACACGCGTATACTACGAACAACTGAAAAGAGCACAAGGGCTTCTTGTCATATACTGTAATATACTCGTGAACATGCTCTCTTGTAGCAGTACCCTCTAGAGAACCATTGCAGAGTTTGAACTGCAGAAAGCACGAAAGTACCCTATTTTGAAGAAACCCAAGATCACAATCCTCTTACTGACAATAAAGTTTCTCTCTCTCTCTCTCACTCTTACGTTTGAGCAAATCTAACCCTGTAGACAAACGTAGTTACCGAAACAATTGTGCGTAGTTACCGAAACAATTCAGTTGCGGTCGACTACTCTGCCAGTATATATGCAGTGAAAGTTTCATCCCCAGCATATTGTGCACATTTCATTGCTCATTCTTTGCAGGCGAAAACAGTTAACCTGTATAGTATGTTTCCTCTGCGGCAGTCCTTCCACGACGGTGTGATCAGCTACGCTAACAAGGTGAGTGATTATCGCGTTCTAAGCATGAAATTCTATTAGCTCCCATTCTTGGCCAATTCAGGCGAACACTGTGCGCAAACTAGTCAAATCTGAGGCCGAACATGAAGCCGATCCTTGAAATTTGCTGTGCGAATGTTCACCTGGAGGAACAAACTTTTTCTTACCATACCTCTGAGCTGGATTTGAAGCAGCGCTGGAGTAAACAGAGCAAGTTTGCTTCCCGAAGCCTTAGAATTTACTCAGTACCCCCCGTGTTTCTCGCGCTTCGTGTTTAAAATCGACGGCTTCGCTATCTTTCATGTTTTAGTTATGCGCTTCCAAATTATCGAAAGCAGTTGCGCTGCCGCAGCGGCCATTCAATGAAGCCAGAGGAGCCAGGATTTAGAAACAGTTCTATGTCACCGCGCCAGCAGCTTTATGCAGCCGCACAGGCCGGTAAGAAGGCGGCGTAAGCGGTCTGAGCCGTCGCAAAGTCAGAAGAAGGGCGAGTGAGCGCTATGGCACGTCAAGATGCAAAAGCAACGAGAGATGGCAAGGGCTCTGCCTAGAGCAAAAATTTGAAGTGGTGTAAAGCAACTACACTTACAACAACAAAAAATCGGCAAAGGGGGCGCCGTAGCGCACTGCCTAGGTCGAGAGGATGAAGACGTCCGCACGTCCTAGCTTAAACATCTGGTCAATACCCGAGTGCGGCTACCATCGACAATGAGCTCTCTTAAAATGGGCTGTTGCTTTCAGCGGCGATGCACTTAATGCATACATTTACAATGGATGAAGAAATAGACCACAATTTTCGACAAACGCGTTGGTAAATTTTTTTTTATTCAGGACACCCTGAAGGGCCCTCAGTTTGAGGGTATTACATGAGGGGTCTAAGCTGAGCTCTTAATTCGTTTGAGCGAGCTTTGAAATAGAACTGATGGGACAGAATTTCACAGTATTGATTCGTTTTCCGCGTTGCTATCAATTAATTGTTCATCGCATAACACAAGTAATGCAATTACACCTCGCTTTTATATTTTCGTTTGATTCGCATGATCACCCATTGTGCGCATTGCGATCTGTAAACTAAATATTTGAGACTTTCAAGATGCTTTCACGCGTATGCTGGCCCATGGTTTGCCTGTAAACGGATAAACACTGGTTGAGCCCTCATCGAAAAGCCGTATCTTGCAACAATTCTTTTCATTTACCTTTTTTTGTCATGTATTATTGCTGGATGGCTTCCCAGTGGACTGGATACAGGCGGACCGCATCAGGCATAGTTGCACAAAACGAGACCATGCCACCATTTTAATATGCGTTCTTATGACAGTAAAAAAAAATACTTTTGACTCACTCTGTTTTACTTCCATTCAAAAGAAGTGAACATGGCAGCATTCTATTTTGTGGGCACTCGCCGTACGGTGCCAGCAGTGACGGGCGAGAGAGGCAATGCAACGCGCGTTTAAAATGAAAAAAAAATACTTCTGGCGCCGCTTTTAGCTGTCCCGGGCACAGAAGTACACAGATTGGTTTTTATGACTTGACGTCACAAAGCCACCAGTCAATCAGGGACGCCGTAGTGAAGGGCTTCAGGTAATTTCGACCACCTGGGGTTCTTTAACATGGACTGACATCGGGCGCGCTGAGGTTGGCCCACGATGTGGCAGGTGTGCGGGCTTCAGTGCTCTAAGTATAACGACAATTGTGATGCTAATAATCACCTGAGGTGATAAGTCAACGCTGTGTTTCTCGGTCTGTTGTTTTACCGCACGCCACTATGTTTGAACTCACAGCTTCGAATCGCGCTGCAGCTTCGAGTTAAATAATTGGAATAATCCCGGGGTTTGCTGTATATTCTTTTCTGGTTGCGTTATGTTTTGAAAAACATTTGATTCTGCTCACATTGCGTGTACTTTTTGAAGGATTCTTTAAGGACTTGTAAGTTTCTAGAAGGCTTCTCAGTATGCAAAAAAATGAATAATTAGCCAGACCATGTACGAACAAAAACCCTTGTAACTTTCTCCTTTATGTTCTTCCCTCAACTTCTCATGTCGCGATTGAGGGCATGCCGATATGAATTTAGGGGCAAATATTTGCTTAATCTGACCAGAATTTGGAATTATAGGCTAATTAGTTTCACGTATTGCAACCTGACGTGATGCTGAAGTACGAGAAAAAAACAAATTGAAAGCAGAAAATTATTAGCAAAAGGAGATGCATTAAGGGCTTCACTTCTGGCTGCTTTGGTTCTGGCGATGGACACGTTTGTGAACAGCTCCGAAATATTGGTCATATAAAAGTGTTTCCGTCGTAAAGGCTCCACACAACGCTTATATCTTCAGCTAGAAATCATTCGTTCAGCGAACATTTAAACCCAGTCGTGCCTGACCGCTTCACCGGAGGCAGCGCGACCCGGAATAATCAGCGCCACAGCCGATGCTTTCGTATATTTTCAGGTGCAGTCGCATTTGCTTGGCACGACCAGACCATTGGACGTCTTCCTTAAACTCGGAGCCTTCGTCGGGGCACGTTGGAAAGAGCCAAAGGAATACGTCGTGCCTGAAACGAGGTACCGATGCTCCAAGGTTTTGCACAAGGAACTCAGGCAGGGATGTCTTCATCAAAAACGCTGTTCGTGGGAAAGTTGGAGCAAAATTTAAGCCGCGAATCTGTTTTTTTTTTTGAGGACGCTCATGTTACTAATCCGGGACTCTATCCCTGGTGACCTTATCGTGGACGATTTGTTAAGGCACATTATTTTTTACATATATGCGAATGACGCAATATACATTGTAGTGCGCAATCACTATGATTATCTCCTCGCGGTTTATTCTAATTGTAAGATGAAAATTATTTAAATCTTACTTTCATCACTATGCTCTATTTGGCCCTTCATTCGTCAATGCGTCTTATCTCTATAATGTTTTTGAAGCGGTAAGTTACGGCGCTCAGCAGGCGGTTGTGTGCTCGATGTGCTCAGATGGGTTTGCACATATAGCATCAAATGTGCAATCAGAATTTCTGCGCAAAGCTCAACTTCCACGAAGTTTCGTTTCGTGAGGCCCACTAGAAAACGTATCGACAGGCTAGGGTCATTTCCTCATCATGAAATTATTGTTTGCTTAGAACCTTCTATTTCAAACGGTGGTAAAATGATCTGGCTGCTGCATTCGGCCCAGTCTAATCACTGCAACAAGGGTCCGCCCAATTAAATTCGTTGGGCCTGGCAAGCCAAGCTGTAAAACTTCGGTTGTAAAAAACTTCTGCTTTGTCGTTAGGGCAACCTATGCGGTGCATTTGCTTTTTGTTGTGCGTGCGAAAGTTCTCTGCTTCTGGCTGTTTTTAGAAAACATTAATTTTGAGAATATCTGTAAGTAAACTGTGTACCTAATCTATTATTAAAAAATCTTGCGCCGGACGTGCCCCAGAGTGTATCGTACACGGTATCCTTCATTCCTGCAACCAAGAATTGGTCAAATGCAAGCGCACGAGAATACCTTCTGTCTACTAGGCAAAAAAACAATATATAACTGAACTCGGTCGCGTCTGGGCGCAGTTGCATATCTATTTTGACACGTCACAATGCTGCCAAATATTGAATGTCACTAATTCATCGAACAACATTGCTATCGAAAGATTCCGAAGCGGCGCCAAGCTTTTCTCCTTGCAGGCCGCCAATCTATCATTTTGCTTTACTGATGCGAAAAACACTGGTTCAGAGCATTACATTATACAAAGATGGAAGCCTTTGGTTACAGCGCTGTGTAATGTACGGCTCATTTTCTCTTGCAGAATGGCGTCGTCTCTTTTTGATTCGGACTGCCTTCACAAACCTCAGCATGACGTAGTCTGTGAGTTTATATGCCGTTTTTTTAATTTCCTTCGACATCAGTGTAATGTTTAACTTTAAAAGCCAGTTGCTGGTCTCAAAGTTTACTGGGCCCATACTATATAAGCTGTTCATTTTAAAACTGCCATCTCGTGTTTGTCTGGTCCTCTGTCGTTTGTCACTAAGATATACCCGCGACTTTCAAGCGCCTGTGGAAACCGACCCGGCCTTGATTGGTTGGCGACCGTGTCTAACCACTGACTGGCACTGACTGCGATATGCAGCCACTGGTGATGCCCATATTCACCACATCATCAGAATTTTCACCACGTCAAAAAGTAGAGGCACAATCTCAGAAAAATAAGTTCTCGATGATACATAGTTCATGTAACGAGATTGTGCACTGCAAGAATTTTCAAGCAGAGCACTCAAAATATTCAGTAGTCGAGATTGATGCAGGTTTTTTACACAGAGCAGCTCCCTAATTAATTGCTGATCTTAGATGAGACTGACAGCAGCAGCACAACTTTCCTCGCGACAATTTTCCTCGCGATGTACGATGTATCCTTGTACCGCTCCTGCCTTGGCCACCAAATGGAGGCTGGCAGTATTGAATAAATAAAATAAATTGTTCAACAAGTGGCAAACATACAACATATGTATGCATTCTGCGATATTGTCGCCTTGAGAATCTGAAACTTATCGCGTCAAATGCGGAATTCGATTCCTCTAAGTTTAGAGCTGCGTTGCACTCTTACGTAAATATGGCATTTTAACATATGAGCGCGCCGAGGTATATAATATCCGCGATTGTGTATCGCAATGGTCAAACACTCTGCAATGACCAACGAAAGAAAACGTCAGATAAAAATTGTAAGCTTCAGCATTTAATCGCTACTACGCCGTATACATAGGACCCTAAGTTTTTTTATTTTTACCTGATTCTCGCAACGCGAGTAGATTCCTTAAAAATTCGTATAAACCAGATTGCTACACAAAAATCACCCTACTATAAAACATGGCTTCTCTGTGCAAAAATCTGAAGACGTGCCAAGAAAAGCCGCGGATATCTTGTGGGGACATTCAGAGGAGTGTTTTCACTCAAATGATCATTTTAAATTAATTTTAACGCTTTTTATTGATGACGGTGCTTAATTTGAAGGCCAAGGCCCAACAGTACGTTTCCTGTCGGTGAATGCAGACAGCAATATCCGCGAAAATCGTATTTTCTGCCAGTTTCGAGGTGCTTACTGTGATTGGATTATTGTGTGCGAAAGGGTAACCAGCTGCCCAAACTAATCAAGAGAGATGACCAGGTTATTGTTACGAGTGACGAGACGTGGCTATCATTTACCCTAACCAAAAGATTCGAGCAACCTCGTTACTCGTGTCGGAAAATAATGGCTGCCGTTTTTTTTTTCTAGTGAGAACGGCTTCGTTTGTGTTCATTAAATGCGAACTTAAATGCAGAGGGATAAAAGAGCTGGTACAGCGTTACCCAAAGTGCTTAGAAGTGAACGGCGATTATGTATAGATAAGGAAAATAGATTCGTAGCAAACTAAAACCATCATTAAAACTCTTACTAAGTAATATTCTTTTTTTTTTATCACCGAACGGCACTTACTTTTCGAATATTCCTCGTATATGCAAAATAAATACCTAATTTTGAAATGATTTCATCAGGTACTTTTGCAGCAGCACGCGTCCTACTCTTAAGGGTAGGCTAAGAAGTGTGGTACAAATTTCTTCCGAATATATGTGTGCTTTTCATGATCATTTATTGGCGTGTGTTCTGCAGTACTTTGGTCTGGATAATTTCCACCGCATTATTTTACGTATTTGGGATATTTGGGCGGTCTGCAAGATTTCCATTACGCAAGAAAAAAGAACAAAGATTCATTCATTTTTTGCAAACACACTTATGATTGTTTTCTCTTTTCTTTGCTCTCTTTGTTTTTTGCGTGTTTATATTGTAATGTTCTCGCCTGATTGCTCTTTTTCTTGCCCAAACACATATTTAGTGATTCCTATGGGGATGTTCAACCATTCTGTGCCGACCTCAGCCCGCGAAAGGTAAACTCCCTTAATAAAAATTATTGCTGCTGCTGAAGCGCCATGTGAGCACAAGTTCCGTCACCTGTTCACCATGAAATATCTGAAACAAGCGAAGACGAATGGCAGTCCTTGAAAGTGGTGTAACAATCAGAAGAAAGGCTCATTTAATATTAAGGAAGAGGGTGCGTTTTCACGTTGCCACTAAAACAAACTGGCTTCTATTTTTCCACTCTTTCTATGCGTAATTCTTACGAAAATTGCTGCAAGGCAAACACAAAAAGCCCGCAATGTAAGTGTCGTCTTGAAAACAAATGTTTTTCTTATGCATATTTCATTTCAATTGAGAGAAAACAGTACCGTTCTAACGGCCACTCTTGAACGACAAAACTGCTACGGCCGGCTTTGAACTAGTTCATGCTTGCATGTGTATTCACTTAGTGCCCTTGGACAAAGATGCTTAAAATTTACGCTGTTATTGCTATATTTTACTAGCATTCGTACTAATAATAACCATAACAAGAACATGCTCTGCGACACGCAGCGCGAGATAATGACTGTCTCATACTTCATAATCCAACTCATTTTTATGAGAGTGTTAATCCACTTTGACACCCAAGACCTAATGTTGTTTCTCAGGATGCACTTCTTTTGTGTCACATGGAGGTGTCGTGCATGTTGAACATCCGGATTATTTTTATTCGCAATGAACGCATCGCACATGTGAGTCCCCTCGCACGACACGTAGCTGTTTGAAAGGGACTGTGGAGAAAAAAGGTTACAATAGACACCCTATCTCTTAGCTACGCTTCTAAAAAATCCGAATGAGCATAAAATAGGATATAACGCACGTGCAGATCAAGCAATGCAACAACAATACGTAGTAAACAAGAACTATGATTTATCCAGTTTCCAAGAACGATGCCTCAGTATTCCTTTGTTTGGTTTTTCTCGAACATATCCCCTGCTAATTCCATCCCACCAAGTTGTCTGTGCAGACAGGTGGGCACTATAGATTGCGTAGCGCCGCATGATCCAACTGTGGGTCTTGTGATTGCGCGAGGCTATCTGGTAGTGCCAGCGGTTAGCCCTGGTTTCTACTTACATTCCTGCGCAGTCTCTGCATAATTCAAAGTTCGTGGCTTTCACGACATATACACTAAAGATAGAGTGGGCCATAAAGCACCCCCTGCGAGAAAAAGTGTCAACAGTCAAACAGCTTGAGCTTACCACTTTTGCACACCGTCACCCAATAAAAATCGCACGCACGTACGCCCGTTCATCATGCATTAGGCCTTCGGTCAGTGTGCAGCTAGGCTATGATGTAGTAACCGCATCGCCAATGGCATCCAATGGCACCTGATGTCACTTTCAGATTCGCTGCGAAGCGCTAAATGGTGATGTATTTGCTTTCCGCAGAATGTTCCATATCCCTGGAATTGGGCACCGCCTGGCCGGGTGTCTTTTCCGGGCAGTATTCCCCGGTGAGTCGTCCACAAGTAGCATGTCTTGAAATCGCCGATGGCATGGACAAAAAAAAACTTACTGGCAGCTCAGCCACATGTCTTAATTACGACAACCACAGCTCTATAGCAGATTATAAACATTTGGAGGAGGCGTAAGCTTCGCCTTAAGAGTACACGCGGTACACATTGGCCTTCCTTTCTCACGCCTAATTAACATCTAGATTTGGTTTTGGTTTTTTTATCACTATAACATCTGTACACATCCCCAAAACACCTTACTGTCATAAGCACCACAACTCGTTCACTTGGTGCCTCACCAACACGCTTTAACCATCGACCTTTTGTGACATATGCGCTGCTTACCATCCAGGCACTCATGGGCTCTGGGTTTGAACCCCAACTTCGGTGAATTCTTGTTTTTTTGCCTTTTAAACTTGTTTGAATATTTCGTTTCGTTTCTGAGGCCTTCCTGTAAATCCTTGGCGACGGCGACAGGTTTTGGACCGAACGAGCTGTATACGCAAACGCATAAAAGTCGAGTGTTTTAGCAGTGCAATATTTAGTGCAAATAACTGGAAGTAAGCGCTCTTAGCATACTGAGCCTGCACCACAAATACATACGAAACTAAACAATTCAAGTAAACTGTTACGAGTATTCACTGCAGGCGGGCACAGCTGAGTGAATAACTTCACTTCAGAGGGAAGTGAACTTTTGCGTAAATTGCGATTTTCGTTGCTCAAAAAGTTTTTACCCTGCTGACCACCTAAAGGCATGACACAATGACGCGCGCGAATATCGCTACTGAGCTATGCAGTGAAAGCAGACTAGGAGCTGAAATTCCGTTAGAGCTCCCGGTAAGTTGCAGGATTGTTGGCATGCATCGTACTTTACTGACTGATGGCATGAAGTAACATGAGCGACTTTACGAAGCACGGCGCTCAAGACGTGGCAATATTGACACAAGAAAAGGCTGACAACATGATCGAAGGCTTGTTTCGCACCTGCTGTCTTTGAGAGTTCTTGTTAATGGCTCTGACTTTTTTGGTTTGCAGAAAATTTTTACAATCCATACAGTATTTACTGGACAAATGTCGCTACTCATGCCCTGAAGACAAAAGCGGACTGTTTTGCGCAGCAGTATCACCCTATAAACTATGTAAGTAGCCGTGAGCCCACTTACATCTCTCCCTTCAACTCTTCTGGAACAACGATACAAATCATCTTGAGCTTTAAATGGCACGTTCGTCTCAAATTATATGACGTCTATTTAACGAGAAAAAATCTGACTCAGTTGAAACTTCAGCAGCCATGCAGGTATTGCGGAATCAGTGTGTAGTGGGGCCTTTATGGTGTTTTAAAAATACGCCTTTTGACTAACGAGCGCGCTTTTTTCGGCATAGAATTTTCAGCAGTGTAGTACATCATTGGCTACATCGCGCTAAAATGCATTAGTTTTCCAAAAGCTTGCAGGCAAAGCAACCTCTCTAGTAGAAGTAACTTATCTAAATAGCCAAAATTTGTTGGGCCATAGCGCCGAGGGTAGCCGAGTTTTAGAAATTCTAAACTCTGATATGAATATTACTTACGATGGGCTACACACCTCTTACGTATTAAGCAGCCTAGCAGTGATTGTTAAAAAGTTAACTATTGAATATTAGTTTATCGGCCCTACTTCGCACTTATTGGTTGTACTCTCATGTACTGTACCGCTGACACCGCTGGAACATGCACTCATTCAGAACAGGTTATGGACAATAAATGCTTAGACGCACTGTTCCACACGTCCTCAATCTAACCTTTGCCAAAAGTCACGATTTAATTCTTGAGCTAATACGATAGAAAGCACAATAGCCAAACGGGCGAGTTGGTGGTACATATTGGTGGAAAACAGCGCAACGACGCGGACAGAGTGGAAGAAAATAAAGGACAAGCGCTGACTCATAACTGAAATTTAAAAAATAAAAGAAATAAATTTCAGTTGTGAGTCAGCGCTTGTCCTGTTTTTCTTCCACTCTGTCCGCGTCGTTGCGCTGTTTGCCACCAACGATAGAAAGATTTCAGTCCTTTTGTGTCAGTTACTATACATGAGCGGGTGTAGCAAACTGTGTAAAATGTGTATTATCATACCGTGTATTTCGTTTTTTGTTACGAAGATGTGTATTTGCGTAAAAATTGCTCTTTGTTCTGCACTGCTATTTTCTTTCAATATCTTGCTACTGAATGTTTTCGGATATGCTTATGCTGTTTGCCTTTTTTATGTGTCATGTAATTTTGTTTCGGGAAGGCGAGCAAGTAATGCCCAACAGTATATCGGTAGGGATCAGCAGTTTGCTATAGGTATCAATAAGCTAAAAGTGGTAAGGGAATACGTCTACTTAGGGCAAGTAGTGACCGCTGATCTAGACCACAAGAGCGAAAAAAGACGTTAGAGATCACTGCGGCGACCCGCATCGGGGGAATGCGAAAGCATTGACGCCTCTTCACCCCTCGTCGCCTCTCGTTGCCGGATGACACAAAGCATTTTCTTTTGCATTACTTATCACTTTTTTACTTTTACGTTAAAATTTCTTAACCTGGTTTGCGCTTTCGAGCCTCTTTTTTTCTTTTATACTATTTTGACGTCCGAGGCTGTTTTTACGTGTTCACTATATTGACGTCCATGGCCATTTCGATCGCTAATTGACTTTTTGCCTCTAATTAATTAACTAATTACTCCGCATTGACCAAATTTGGCTTGCCGCGGCGTTATGTTGTGCTCTATGTTATACAATTATTTTTTACGTGTAACTCGTACTCGAACGACGCAAGAGCTGCGGACATGTTTTGCGTGCACTTTCATCTGACACGAAACCGCGAACATTGCCAAGCAACGCTTTGGCATTAATAATAAGTGGAATAAGAATCGGGTTGAGCGCATATGGCAGGTTCTCTCAGATTAGGAATTCCAGGTTACAAATATCCCTCAAGAGAAAAGCATATAACAGCTGTACCTTATGGGACAGAAATGTGGAGGCTAACAAAACAGGTTCAACTTGAGGACTGCGCAGGGGGCTATGGATAGGAAAATGGTAGGTGTAACTTCAGAACACAGGAAGAGAACAGAGTAGGTCAGGAATCAAAACCGGGTTAACGACATCCTAGTCGAAATGAAAAGTAATAATTGGGCTTGGGCAGGGTATGTAATGAGAAGGCAAGACTACCGATGATCCTTAATGGTAACAGACTGAATTCCAAGGGAATGGAAGCGTAGCAGGTGATGGCAGAAAGATAGGTGGGCGGATGAGATTAGGAAGTTGGCAGGAATAGGGTGGTCGCAGCTGTCACAGGACATGGCAGCTCGAGAGATATAGGAGAGGCGTTTGTACTGCAGTGGGCGCAGCGAGGCTAATGATGATGATGAACTGCGCTTCTCACTGCTTTGTCATTTCTTCTATGGTACATTCTTTCATAGCTTTCCCTTTTCTTTTGTGGTATGGTATGGTATGATATTGCATAGAAGATGGTATATTGTGTTTCGGTTCAGTGTCTCAGAGGTGCGCATGAGCTATAAGAGGTGCCGTAATAGAGGCCTGAAAAATAATTTGAACCTCCTTGGGTTCCTTAACGTGCACCAACATTGTACAGCCCACAGACATTGATAATGTCGTAACCTGGCGAACGGTAGAGCACCGCGGCCGGTTTCTCACATATCGACATAACAAGCTGTGGGCAGAACTAGGCTCAGCAATGGTTGCGCCAATCCCGCAATGCTACTCGCAAATCTAATAGTTGATTTGTGGCGCTCCCGGTGAATAACGAAGCGTAACCGCTCTCATTTCAGCCTTCGCCGTACGCATTCACGAGGATCGGAGAGAACGCGGCACTTCGCATTGCTTTCGAGGTAAGCCCCGTGTGTAGTACATCTGTCTGTCCTTTCACGAATTCAAAGACGCCGAGAGAACCCGGCTGTCCTTTAGAAGCGCCTGAATCACAACGCCTGCTTTCAAGAATCTGCCTTTGCCTAGCCCCCACTATCGATGGGGCTCTGATTTCAATTAAACATATGTACTGTCGGCCGCGAAAATTTGCCGAATCTTCGATGCATGGCGGAGCGAAAGAAAACTGCAGTGCTGCGCCACCTGCCCTCACAGAGCTAGGTGTAGAGGCTCACCCACTGTACTTCCGCAGCAGGCGTACCGTGAGACGCGACACCGCGCTCTGTAACGGTAGATGGCGCAGCAATGGAGTTTTGATTCACTAGACCACGCATTGCAGATTCCGCAAACTTTTGCGACCGACAGGCAGTAAAGGCATGCACCCTAACCTAAGGAAAACTGCACCCCCCGTAAGATGTATTCAACGCTCCTCCTTATGTGTTGTATTTTTGTCTGCTTCGAAGAGATACCTGCGTGCTGGCAGCTATGCGACGCCATTAAAGCGTGTCAAAAGATAATATATGGCTCTACCAACCCTGGAATTGACAAAAGTGAACGCTCACTAATTTCCTGACGTAAAGCCAGCTTTGCTCTTGCGTCTCCCGGTTAGTGATATATATATATATATATATATATATATATATATATATATATATATATATATATATATATATATATATATATATATATATATATATATATATATATATATATATATGCCCTTTATGACGTAAACCGCCATTTTGTTTCCTTTTTCCGTCTTTTCTTTCTTTATCGATTTACTGAAATGTGAAGTTTAAATTTTCTGCTCATCGCAGGAGAAAAGGTGCAATTTTGCATCTAAAGTTTACAAGCCACAGGGCCGCCTTATGAGACGCGTGTAGTAAAGCATTTGACACTCCCGAACCTTAAAATCTGGGCAGATTGTAAAAGAAGGATCGTTATCCCCTCTCAGAACTCTGGTAGCTTCACAGGCGTTTAAAGTCATAGAATACACTGCTGAAAGGCAGGCCGTCTGACCTGGGAACTTCGACGCACCATGTATACAGGAAGGTGAAAAAAAAACCTACCAGGGACAAACACTGCAACAGGGCAGTTGCAGCATTAAAACCACAACCTGTGTTAATATTTTTCACCTTTGGTAAGGTGTCAAAGTTTAGATTTAACAAGAGCATTCTTTTTTCACCGCAGTGAGCAGTAACAGGCAAAGCTTACTTCATGGCTGTAGTTTTTAAAACGATGAACAATAATTGAAGTTGACTTCCCATGGTTGCATTCCTTGCTGTACTTCGCGCTCTTGCTAGGGATTTCGATCATTTTTTCTTAAATGCGTGCTGATACTGGCCTAAGCTATTCGAATGGCTCAAAATAATTGCGTTGTACGTATTTTCAGTAGTTCATGGCATCATAAAAACAGTACAATGGCATTTACAATAGAAAGGGTCTTTATAGAGGTTCTTTCAACTTTTTGCGAACATTACTAGAACCCTGTCGTCAAAAATATTATGCGCAGGATGAGGGGATAAATGTTGCGAAGCGGCACATCGCTTCTGTTAAGTAGAGCTCCATATTAGGGGGGGGGGGGGGGGGGGGCTTTGGATTAATTTTAACTGCACAGACTTGTTCACCATTTTGAGGAGCTACGCACTGTGTACGTTGCGAATTCGAAGCTTCTTTTTCTGGGTGTGTTACCGCTAGCAGCGATAAATTTGAGTCGAATGGTGTTCATATCTCGACTTTTTTTGCATTCGTTCGCGAACGTAGTGAGTCGATTTCCCTAAGCAGTAAGCTTCGTAACACGTCCTTCGACATATTCGTGGTGGCTGATTTTGTCACTTCTAATCATAATTTGTAAATTTGCGTTTTAACGTGATGCCGTTGGGAGCTCGTGTCGCAGAAAATCTGGTGTCGCTGTCGGCGTCTTCGCCATCGGCGTCTTTGACCATGAGTGAAAAATCTACGAAAAAATCCCCAGAGAACCAACCCAGGAGGCAAGTGGGCCACCTATGTCGCGTAACCTTGTGGCGTCCTTACAACCTGCCAACCGGATAGTTTGCAATCTGCCCACCGTGACAGGTGACAGTTAAATTCATGGTCGGTCTTTAAAAGTTGCTCGGCGAGAACAACTTGGGTCGCACAAGCCCCACCGAATGCAGCGCCTGCCATTGCAGGGCAATGGAGCATCGCTTAACTGCTGCACCACTGCGCCAGGAGTGGTATGAGGGCTCCCAGGGATGTATGAATGTAAAGTAGAAATGACCAAATCTGCATATATGGGCATTAACCCGCTAAGCTTCAGAGTCATTCTTATGAACCCAATGACCCTACGAATGTTCGTCTGAAAATACTAGTTTTCTACATGGCAGTTTCCACCCATCGAGCAGCTTGATAGAAAACTTCTGACATCCCCTTGGGAGATCCCAAATGGCGTTTTGCGCTGCAAAACTAATCGGTTTTTTTTCTGTTCTGTATACACCTTTTACGCAGAAATTTTTTTCCTCAAACGTAGCGGCGAGCAATACCTGAAAAAATTCGCGCCCCTTTGCACCACACAGCACGCGTGCCTTTATGTAATTTCCTCATTCGAAATGCGGCCACAGTAGCAGAGATTGAGCTTGTAACCTTGTGTCGAGGCGTGCGACTTTTGACACAGCTCGAAGCTGCGAGAAAACTAACGCACTGTGACTTCACAAAATCTTCGCAATGTGATAACGTTAAACATGGGCAGTGATGTAAGCTTTTGCTAAATGTTTTGTGAGGCGCAATTAAACAGAACAGAATTTTATTCCCGTTTTCGAAATTCCTAATTTTATGTTCATCGAGTTGTCTGTCTTAAGTGTTGCTGATCTGCATGCGGCTGCCCACCATGCGCTGTTAACGCCAGAACAGATCAACACGAACTTGTAGGATGCCGTTTCAACGGCAGTTGTTTGGTCCGTTTCATTTCAGGACTTTCAGCAAAGACTTTACTCTAAGCGATATTTGGGGAAAGACTACCGCTTGGTGGCTTTGAACATGACCGCAGACCAGCTTTTCTTCACCTACTACGCTCTGGCAAGTAAATGAGTTGCGTTTAGAAAAACGCCTTGAACGCGCGGGGTGTCCCACCATTGTGCCGCTCTGCTGCAGGCGGCTGTGCGTTACTCTGGGCTTCGGACGAAGAATGTGGTAAAAAACTGCCTTGCTAGAAAATACCCTCATTCTCTCCCGCTCCATTTTAGCATATATATGTGTCTCGTTGGCGAGGTTTGAAAGACATGAAAGATCTCGTAAAAACGTATTTTAAGAACAGAGTTAGAAAATAATCAGGCTGGCCAGCTGAACGCCGGTGATGGGGAACCTGCGCTCCTGGCGGCTATCATTTGGAGTTCAGAAACATTATGATACTCTGAAGCAGTAACTTGCGCGTTACACGTACAAGAGTTTGAAAATTTCTTAAACATTTTTGATACTGCGCGGTTCTCAGGCTCGATCTCTTGACTCTTAAGCTCAAGCTCCTCGATACCTTCGTATTAGCCTGCATTATGAATTTAAAATTTGCCTCCGTACGGCTTGATATTCCTTCCAGAGAATGCAAGGTTGCTACTCATAAAAAAAAAGGCATGGGAAGAATGTGGGAATCATTTTCATTCTTCATTTTTAACGTTCATTAGCCGCCTCGTAGGCATTGCGTATTGAATACTACTAAAAGTTAAAGTGGCAGCAGCGATACGCTGCCTGCCGAAGAGGGTTTAAAGTGGACGCACAGAAGGATCACCAGGGGAGAACCAACGTACACAGTTATGTGAAACTAAGTTGCTTTCGTTTATTTGTTATTTAGCGCAAATTTCTAAGCGTGCTTCATCTAGAACGTCTGCTCCCAAATTAATACTTTTTTTATGTCTCCGTTCATTGCTACAACCAACGAATCTACCAGCTTACGGTGCACTGAATACAGCCTCTTCTCTAGACAAATGCACTTGTCAACCAAATTAATAGTGAAGAAAAAATAAGCTTTTCCTGGCCTCAATTATTTTTCATATCTACTTAGGGGGATGTGTTCTGTTAGCACTGACTCGCAGGTTAAATTTGAATCATTTTTTTTTCAATTCTGATAAAGGTGTTTTCGAATAAATTAACTGGTCATCGCGTTAGTCTGACCTTAATATGTGGTTTCATTGAGTTTTGTGGTTAGGAGGTCTACGCTAGCTTTTATGTTTGCTTCGCGGTAGAGGATACTGCATTATTTCACTGTTAAATTAAGTTAACATTTATTCGTTTTATTAGCTATGTGTAAGGCTAAGGATAACTGTTATGGCAAAGTTGTTGTGGCAAATATGAATGTCTATGCAATTCTTAGATGCTTGCAGAAAAGCCTGAACAAATAACATCAATGTCTGCGCCTTCTTTTTAGTGCGCACTGTTGCACCTTCACTGTAATTGCTCGCTGCACGATGTGTTCCCTTGATATCTGTTGCTGCCGAGCTAGCCATTGGGGAGATGGTTTGTCGTACCCTTCAGTGGTTTTTCTGAGGTGGCCAAGTGCAATTGACTACATTCGATTCTTTTTATGTCTTACTGTAAAAAAATGACAAGTCCATATTCTGTGCATTGACAAAAGGATTCAGATTTATATATTTAGTTTTCTTTTGTCTATAATATTAATTTTTTTCTCTTTATTTTGAAATTGGGAGGCACAAGGCCACTGTCGGGGAGAGAGAATCATGGAAATTTCCGTGAATTCACAAAATCACAGGATTCTGTTTCATTTATGTTTTTCAGAGCTATTGCAGAGATTCATCTCAAGACAGCGCCGATGCGAAAATGTTCGCCCAAGACAGGTAATCGTAACTATAATTTTCTACTTTTCCTGCCTGAAAAAAATGAACTTCTCACTTCTTTTAATAATTACATATGCTACTCAAATTATGATACTATTATACGTCATGTAATCCAAGATCGTAGAAAAAATAGAGTAACAAACGTACTCCTCTCATCGTCTGGGATACCAACGCAGTTTTCAGTGCTGACCCTCCGAGATGGCTCAGTAGCTATGGCTTTGGCTCCTGAGCCCAAGCTCGCTGGATTGAATCCGGGCCCTATATCGGCGCATTTCACTACAGAAAACAGGCGACGGCGCCCGTGTGTTCTTCTCTTTGAAATTAATCCGGTGGTTTTTACTACGGCGTCTGTCATAACCCCTGTACTGTTTCGGGACGTTAAGCTTGAAATTCTATCAAATTATCAACACTAGACTGCGGCACCTGACGTGTCATTTAATTGTTTAATTATTAGTTAGTTAGTTAGTTAGTTAGTTAGTTAGTTAGTTAGTTAGTTAGTTAGTTAGTTAGTTAGTTAGTTAGTTAGTTAGTTAGTTAGTTAGTTAGTTAGTTAGTTAGTTAGTTAGTTAGTTAGTTAGTTAGTTAGTTAGTTAGTCAGTCAGTCAGTCACTCTCGTGTATCTTTTTAAGCTTTGCGCTAATACTCTCCAAAAACTTATTGAAAGCTACAAGGTATGGAATCCCTTACTGGCATCATGCTGCTACCAGTTTTGAAAGGCGATCAATATGCGTTACATGTAAGCCGTGCTCGAGTGGCCTAGCTGTACACTATCAATTGTTCCTCCAGCGTTCAACGTCTTGCGTTTGCATAAATCAAGCAACATTTCATAGTAGACCTTTGCATGTACGCCGTCAAGGACTTATGAAGCTGGCGACCTCTTAAATCATTGGGAACCACCCAGGAGGCGAAAAATATTGCTCTTTTCGGTTTAGTCCTAAATAGTCCCTGAGAAGATTGACCGCTATAGTGCTAATGTCACTTCCGTGAATACAAAACCACCAAAAACTTCACCCTTTAATGCCTTCTAGTACAAAGAACGTCACAGATTCGATATTCACGAATAAAATATGCATTACTCTTAGCTTTGCGGATGCACTTAATAATGCATAACAGCAGCAAAACAAAAATCACGAAGGCGTGCAAGTGCGAACTATCTTGGCTTCACATGTTGCTCTTTCCTGCCTAAGGATACAGATATTTTAACAGTTCGCGAAGAACTCGCTGACAAGAACCACAAGGTCTTTCTGGCGCTAAATCGTTTCTCTTATATCTGCCGTCTGCAGGGTGAACGTTCCTTTGATGAATATGGAGGAGTTTGCAACTGCGTTCAACTGTGCATCTGGGAAGCCCATGAATCCTCCTCGGAGATGTGATTTCTGGTATTGAGAGCCATCCACCATTCAACACTTTTGACCTATGAACTCATGCTCTCATCCCAGATGTTGGTTACTTGCGTACAAGAAAGCTGCGCAAGTTTCTGCAATCATCAACTGTATTCAGCGTTGAACATTATTTTGTTCATTATTGTCAGTTTCGACCATACATGAGCATTTACGATAAAAAACGCAGCGAGATTTGCTTGAATTTCTCAACATTGTTTTATAGCCTCTTGAGCCTGTAAGCCATTGAAATTTTGTATTGTAAGATACGATGGCCACGTTGTTAGACTGGTACATTTCTCTCCTGTGTTTCTGTATTTTGAATACACTAGTAGCGTATGCCAAGCAGCGCCACTATCAGTTTTTCTTCCCACATTCAGGACAAAAACAAGCCCCAGAAGATAAATCGCGTTCTCGGCTGTCAACAATGTAATTTTCTCTTTATTCCCACCTTTATAAGAGAACAAACTACTAGTGCATTTCGAATGAGAACGAATTCTGTTTTGTTCCATTAAACTTTTAAAATCAAATCTAGAGCGGCACCTCCGCTTGATCCTTTTTAGTCAGCCTGGCAACAACGCCGCAGGTAATTTCAGAATTGTTGCACCTGTCATAAACTTGAAAGTATTAGCGCGGAATAACGGTTCATAACTCACAGCCGAAAAACGCCGTGCACGCCAACCCAATCACATCCTTGTGTATCGGCTGGAAACAAATATTCATATTGCAGCAGCATCAGTTCATTACTCAGTGCATATGCGGCTCGCCTGCACTCTACAGGTGCAGTACATATGTGCCGAGGCGTCGTGTTAGTGGGATTGGTCATAAGGGAAGCGGAATTATTATCCGGTATAAGTTCTCTTCATTATAGACGTGTGATGTCTTTTAAAACATAAATTGTGAACGCTAACATGTGATGTTGTCTGCTCTAAACATCTTGGAACTGAGGCCCAGAGCCAACAAAGAGGCTGTTTCTAAGAACTAAAATAAGGAAACAATGACAGAATCCTCTGGGCTATACTTAGCAAGGTGCGAGTCAACTCAACAGAGAAGAAGCTGTGCTCGTACTTTGTTGGCTTGCACTGCAGCTTTGGGCAGCGAGAAGTAGACCAACCAATACAGGTGTTCAGTGACGCAGCGTCTACGGCAGCGTTGGATGCTGTGGCAGCACTGTCTCTAAGAGTGGTTGAGGGTTGTGCTATTAGGTACTCTACAAAACATGCAACCGGTCTCAGCGTAGAGTCATGTAATGTGCCCTATGGCTCTGACAAGGAGCTAGAGCCCTGTCCAGACTTCCATAGAAGGATGGTTTTCTTGGAAGGCGGGTCGCATCCTGGTGCTACGAATGTGCTGTGCTTTCCGGCACCTACAGACCAACTCCTTCTTCGGGATTCGAGTCTGCGAGAAACGTTGGAGGTTAGGTGGCGTTATGTCCGGATAGGTGCACCAGTGTCGCGTCGGCGGCCACGCTGAACCATGTTTCTGTAAACACATGTATATGCCCATATGATCATTTGATTCACAGCATAGAACACCTAGTTTTATAAGGGACAAGTCGGCATTGGTAATGTAAATATCAAGAAGAGTTTTTGATTGCATAGAAACCCGAGCTGGCTCATTAGTTACGTTTTCACATCCATGAGAGGACAGTGAAACTTGTGCGTCATGTCACCGCCTACTGTCGACTACTATATAAATGTTAAAATCACTGTTACCTCTCCGCCCGGCTCTCCTCCCTCTAGATGGCAGCACATTTCTTAGCAGTAACAAATTATAGAAAACTTTCACGAATGTAAGGAAAGCACTCGCAACACCATATGGCCGTTGACAGAAGTCGGAAAACACAACGTTGCGACTACTAACTGTTAAAACCTCACGGTAAATTGAAGAAATAGTAAATTCCTGGAACACGTCACTTTAAAGCGGGAAGTGACAAAGAAAAACACTCCACGACCCTTACGCCCACTTTTGCGTTTGAAGAAAAATATTTCGTATACAATGTCATCGCTATAGCAGGTTTCTGACATAAGCACATCCAATCTAAACCCAAAACCCTCTAACAACAAACAAGGTGCTTTTTTAAGCCTTTGAGGCTGACCTGTGGCCGCTTCATTTTCGCGTCTCAGTGCGGAGGTTGCTCGGGTCTAATCTGCTAACGGCCGATTCACTCCGTGATTCAGTAAAGACCGTCAGTCCGCAGCCCGCGCATCACACGTCACTACCATGCGAGGCGCGCTGTCGGCCCGCGGACCGGTCAAGCGAGAAATGTCAAGTCGCTATTTCAAAGCGGAATATAGTGGCGGCCCGCGAAGCTATGCGTGCTAGTCTGTCAACCAGCCCACTCTTGCCAACGTTTCGGCTGCCGTAAATGGTTCTGTGACGAATTAACAAGACGCTGCGGTTATACCCAATTCATCTGCCACCCCCTTCGATTTCACGCTAGCAGGTCCAACGGGACCGATCAGCGGGAAGAGGGAGAGAATCGGTCAACGGGAAAAATCTATTAATAGACACCACTGGCTCCATGGAGGGTCTCCTCTGATGGGGCCATTTGCCGCTTTATTCTTGAGTTGTATGCCACTATAGTTCGTTCATTGTTCGGGCTAATGGCACGGAGGGCGGAAGTTGGACAGATTGGATTGGTAGGACTGAGGTAGCCCACAGCGCGCGGGCAAAAGCTCGTATCCTCCTCTTTCCTGCTTTCCAGCGTTGCCAATGCTTTAAAGTAGTCTAGCAACTTTGGTTCGCCCCAGTCACGGTCACGCTCCTTGAAGGCTCAGGGGGCCAAAACGTGCCATGAGCGTGTGTTAGGTGGCTTTTTATTCTTTAATTTTTACCTTCTTGGCTTGATCCGGTTTTTAGTACCGTTGATCTCCCGATACAAAGGAATAGCCAGTATCATCATCATCATCATCATCGTCTGCTTTTTTGGTCCGCCGTGTCCGCTTGCCAGCATCGGATCGCAGACCAGTTTGTGGTGACGTGTGAACTCGTGATGCGCGGGCCGCAGGCCGACGGTCCGTCCTGTGATTCCGCCTTCATGGTTCGCTTGCCGGTCGAGCTAGTGATGGAGGTGGTGTTGCAGCAAGCCTTCATATATATTTACTTGGTTAGTTATTGATTTTTTATTAATACTGCCGAGTCTCTTGACTACAAGCAGGCGTTGTCACTGAATCAGAGTCATATTTGCACCACACATGGCAGTAATTAAATTACTGTAATGAAATTGCAGTATTTAAATTGCTTTTATCAGTAATTTGTAATGTGATCCGTTACTTTTCTGAGCTGGTAATCTGGCAATCTACTGAATTCTTTTAAAGCAGTAATCTCATGCAAACGTAATTAATTACTAGCGAAATGACTTTTGCTGAGTAATGAGTCCGTGCTCCTCCTTGCATCGGCAATGCTCTGGCATCGCGTTTGCTTGGTTGAGTGCCTAGAAAGCAAGAAAAACGTGTGGCCAGCAATAGCCAGCATTCCAGCGTAGCGGCGCACGCGGACGGGAGGCGATGTGCGTGCGAGCATCGGCACCGTCTTGATGATGAGTCTAATTAATAAGACTGCTGCGCATCTTCCAGCACTGCGTACGGTCGCACACACAGACGCGCCGCAGGGCCACCGGGAAAGTTCCATGACCATGACATGCTGTATTGCACCTTCCCACAGACGCACTGCGAGCGTTTGAGCAAGCAGTTCCCTCTAGACTGCTGCGTATAGAAAATTGTCACGTTGCCGCACTGACAAATCTCAATAAACATCTAATAAACCTTATTGTGTGTTCTAGGGAAAACTAGTTTCTGCGGCCGGATATGAAACCATAATTTTAACTGAAGGGCAATACGGACGACCGCGGCACCACGACATGCTATTTTTTTCCGCCAATGTACCTCCAGAACAAGTCCATTTAACAGCATAAATAGCAGCTTGTCTGCATCCTGGGGCATTTCCGGGACGATGAGCGTCAACAGGCGGTCGATGCACTCCCGCTAATTACGTGTACGACCAATTATTCAAAATCGAGAGGGTGGGACCATACTGCGCATTGAAAGATTGACTTCTGATTCGAGAGCGATGCGAGCAGTTAAATTCTGCAATTAAGTTGACCTCATCTAGATCAGTAAAGCGGCTGTTCAATGGACTAGGGCTATCTTTATTAAAAGAGAAGCAAAATTTCCGGTGCCCACTTTGAAGCTCAGCGGTGGCGCTAACAAAGAAGAATTACAGGATTGCTCTTGCCTGCGATGAACGGAAAGGCGAAAGCCTTTACCTGTTCTGTTTCTCCCTCCATTTTTTATTTTTTGTGTCATTTTGGCTTTTTTTGCTTTTTGTTTTACTCTTTCTTATGTATTTTTCGTTTTTTTTTTTTGAAAATGGGTTTTTCAGGACAGGAAATGGCGCAGTAATTTCCTCACATTTCTCGGAGGACACTCTAACCACGCTTTAAGGGAAGGGAGGAAGGAGGAAGAAAAAGAAGAAAGGAAGAAAGAGGTGCCGTAGTGGCGGGCTCCGGATTTATTCGACCACCGGGAGACATTTAACGTGCACTGACATCGCGCAGCACAAGGGCGCCTTTGCGTTTTCCCTCCATCTAAACGCTGCCGTCGCGGTCGGGATCTTTGTTTTCTTTTTTTAAATATTATTTCCTTGTTTTTGCTTTGTTTTTTAAGTACATATATGTTTAAGAGTTCTTGCGTTATGAACTTTCACATTTTTGTTTTATTTACCATACAACTTGAGATTCACCATTCGCGCGGACAACTTCTGTCTACAACTACCGTCCCGTCACTCGGGAGCCAAGAAAGGCTTACGCTTTAATATGAAAATTTTGTAGGAACTATAACCAATGTGCAATTTTTTGTGTTGTAATAACTAATTTATTAAATTAGTTACTTTCTGGGAAGTAATTGCAATACACTGTCATTAATTTTTGAGAGAAGTAATTTGTAATGTAACTTAGTTACCTTTAGAGATTCCTTGGCAAGTAATTAATGTAATTAAATTGCTTCTCAAAAGTAATTATGCCATGTATTATTATCACCATAATGAGACGACAAAAACATAATACGAGCACCGTAAGCACGAGGATTTCAAATTTGCAGCAAACATTGCCGCATTGAGGCTGTCCCACTGCACATTTCGGTAATTAATTTCATGCGCTGGTGATTCAAGCAAAAGAAAAATGAGAAGCTGATTATGCGCAAGAGTAGCGAATTGAACTTGTTGAACTTTCATACTTAAAACAGCGCGAAGTACAGGACACAGAGATCTAAAGGAATGAAATGGGTCTTCCTGAAACATTCTTTCATTAATGCAACTTGTATTTGAGTGCGTGCTTGGCACAACGTTCAATAAGGCACCACGTTTCCCTGACACCATGCCTCCAAACACAAATACGCCTGTACGGGAGCTAAAACAGGAGTAACCTGTCTTCTAGCGCCCAACCTTTTAAAGCGTCACGATAGATATGCGGTCAGGCGTAGCTCGCGCTCCGAGCCGCTGCCGCTGTTGTTGACCGCAGCAGACATGGCATATACCCACGCGGGGGATTTCGGCACGAATGCCACAGAAAATCACATAGGCGATTACGAGAAACAAGAAGGCATGAGGCGGAAATGTCAAATAGTTTCTAGATGTATCAACAGGCGCTACGTCTCCAGCATTGTGATAACGGTTTTTGATTATGTTCGCAGGGTCTCTCAAGCAATATCAAAATGGTCCTATACAATTCTGTCCAATTTACGGAGCTATTCAATTATAGGTACCTATTAACACTTTAGTACGACAAGCAGTATCTATACTGAATAAAACAGGTGGCCTCCAGAATCAAAGCAATATTGTCTGGGTGGATGGGAGGTGGCAGTGTATGGTTTCCACTATTCAGGCAGCCCGGCTCACTTGGACCCAGAAGTAACGCTTATAAAATAAAGCATATCAGAAGGAATATGATGTGATGACGTAGAGCCGCAATAGCTGCGAGCACTTCTCAGGTGAAACCGAGAGATCTCTCAGCTTTTGCAATTACGAACATCCGAACCTTGAATTAGACCAAATCAAGGCAGTTCAAGCAGCAGTTTATTCATTCAATACCTGTCACTCGAGCAGTAACATTGCAACAGTCCCAAATGAATAAAAAAAAACCTAATGTACGCAAGGTGGATACACTGAAATCACGGATACACTTAATTGAAGTCAGTCGGTTTCCAACTTTTATGCCAGTGCTCCTTTTTCAGCGGCTAATACCGGTATTGATCACAGGGCATCCAACCTCAAACCAAGACGTGCACAATATAACGATTCCCTTCCGATTCCGATTCCGCGGCCAATTTTCTTTTTCCCACTTTCTGTAGTTGGTTTGCGCAACATGACCCGCCGCGGTGGATCAGTGGTTAGGGCGCTTGGCTACTGATCTGCAGTTCCCGGGTTCGAACCCGACCGCGGCGGCTGCGTTTCGATGGAGGCTCCAGTCGTCCATCGTAAATGCAAATATCGTCTTATAAAATAAGAGATTTGGTCTGAGCAGTCCAGACTTTACTCCAGAATTAAGGCAGTCAGTTCGACGGCCTGCAACCTATAATCTGTAAGCAACCTGTAAAATAAACTAGAGAGTTGTTTTGCAATCAGGTGTTCCTCCTCGTCATTTGGAATCATTCTTCCGTAGTTAGGTGCAGCACACTGGCTACATAAAAGGTTTAGCTCGGTGATTTGCTTCCTTGCCACCTCTAAGTCAAAAACGCTTTTTGGACAGCTATTGCCGAAGCGCGAACAAGTGCAACAAGGCTCTCGAACGCAGGCTTTATGCGTACCCTAGGAGGAAGCTAAAGGTTTTGATGTGTACGAGTGTACAGAAAAAAAATTTTTTTTCGTTGCTGAAGTACATCAACAATTTCTATCTATACACTTATGTTAAGCCTTTCGACTCACTAAACATCTCAACCAGAATTGTTTAGGCACTCACTAACTTAGCACAGCCGATCACCCGATGACAGTCCATTCTTCTTTTTTTCGTGTCAGGAGCAGGACAAGCCAACAGTTTAGGTTCTCTTTCGTCTCATATTCACACGTTGAAAACAACATCTGCTATAATTTTAACATTTATATCGGTGGATTTACTCTTCCAGGTTGGTAAGAACGCGCTGGCAGCTCACGTTCAAAGAACTGAGACACTAGAGTAATCTTCTATCACCTGAACACAGCAGTAACAGGTCACTCATTAACTCCGCACAAAACGTGTTTCAAACAGAGCCCATCGTCCCTAAGCTACGAATACTTCTCGAGTCCCTCACGCAGCGCCTTCACTACGCGAGCAGCCACTTCGGTGAGGCTTTCGCCGCCACGCTGCTGCTGGACGAAGAGGTCTCTCCTCCTGCGCCTGCCAGTGGCCGCTACACCAGGCACCGCGGCCCCCGGCACCAGTCCGGGGACCAGGCCGTGTCCGTAGAGGCCGAAGTGGTGGAACTTGAACCACAGTGGGAAGACGAGCCACATGACCGAGAAGAGGACGAAGAGGGGCAGCGAGGCGACGGCCAGGAGGCCCAGAGGCTCCACCAGGCCCACGCCGGGGAAGTACTCTAGCTCGCGGCCTCTGCGGGACAGGTGCGGGTACGGGTGGGCGACGCGGCCGGCGCTGGCTGTGTCGATGAAGAGCAGCGCCGCCGCAGCGCCGGCCACAAGCAAGGACGTTACCAGCGGGAGACCTTGCCGCGTCCAGGAACCTTGAGTCGCCATTCTGGCATGGAGGAACACAGGAGGATACAGTGCGTGTAAAATGTCCATTTTTAAAAGGCGCTACAAGGAGCACTGGTAACACCTGAATCTAACCGCGTTTCTGTACCTGTCATAGAGTCCTGGTGACTCATCTTGCAGTTCTGTGGCCTTTGGATTTACACGACGTGCCGTACCTAAAATGAAATCGAGAAATGGTTAAACCGGCTTTTGACGCAGACAAAATTGGCTTCACCGTGAGGCGAAAAAAAGCCCAAGAGATCTCGACAGGAGGAGCCTGAAGCCGTGCTCCTGCTTCGAAGTGAAGCCTACTTCTGTCCGCGTTAACAGCCGGTTTAACCACTTCTCATGTTCCCGCCAGGTATGACACCCGCTGTACTTAATTGAAAAAAACAAGGGCACTACTTGCTTCCTACACACTGCAGAGCCATGTTCGACACAGAAGCAGCGCACGGTACGGCAGTAAGCAAAAAAGCGGGCGACTCATATGCGAACGCAGTTTACTCGAGCGGAACTCTCACGACACGCACTCCACACACTCCGCAGTGCACGAACGCCTCGGCCAAGACGATGCCAGCTAACCCGCCAGCATGTTTGTCTATGCATGGGCGAGAGCGGGTGCCCCAGAAGGAGCGATCGCACTCTCTCCTCAGGGCGTGTAACGACCACCGCGGCTGTTTCTCTGCGCACACATAACCCAGTGCCACGTGATGCATGCCGACGCATGGCTGGCGGCGCTGCCATTGTCATGCAGACCGGTGACCCCCCCGGGCGCAGCGTCGCAACAGCGCAGATACCAGGTCGCCGTTTCACTGCTGATCAAGGTCAATGCCAGAGTGCGTTCCAATTATTGCAACGCTGCCGCTGAGCTAGAGAAGCAGACATGTGTACCACGCGTTTGAATGATAGCCTGTTCTCGACATCTTGTGTACGTAGAGGGTGGCTTGCGCACAAGCGATGATGACGTGTAGGGATTAGCGAAGCGCTCACCTTAGTGGATGAGAATCTGGCAACTAGGGTTTTGTCCTCAGTAATGCGTAACGGTACACAAAGCCCCTTTTGAGCATAGGCTTCTTGCGTCGTCATTAATCGGGAGCGGTCGGCTGGGTTAGAACTTCACTAATTCCGCAGCAATCATGCATAACAGTTTAGCATGAGGCTAGCACGCGATGCATGAATTGTTCATTGACGTTCATGCATGCATGCATGCTCATTATCTTCAGATCGATGTTGCGTAAGTGCCAATACAAAAACTAATATTGTGGTGTGATTTTGTTGCGTTAGTCAACATATTTTTGGTAGACAAAAACTGTAGTGCATTATTTGGTGTTCCATATATTCGAAGCATAGCTCGGTGCATACTAGGCGCATAGCTTGAGCCCTTTCGATTTAGCACCCGCAGCTAGAACGCAAGCTGAATCCGTTGGTTTTCTTGCCTATCCAAGTATCCAAATAGAAATGCAAGAATTAAAAAAATGGAGTTTGTCAACAGATTACGCACTGTGCGCGATGTTAGTAATCTCTTGGTGCGAAATTACCTGTAACATGCGCTTCAAATCATATGGAGTGCTTTTATGTGTACAAGTGCAGTTAGACTCAATGAACTCAGTTTAGTTTCTTCTGCAGCCAAGAAAAAACTGCAAGCCATGAATTTCCTTCTTCACGTCAAATACAAAAGTGAGCCAAGCTGCTTCATTGCTCTCGTGCTAAGCAACATCTTATAGAAGGGTAGCTTTTGGACTATGGGCAAAGCAAGGGGGAACTTCAACGGCCAGGTTTGTCAGGTTCCCAGTCGCGGTTAACACATTTGGGTAGAGGCGAAATGCAGGCGCGCCAATGTACAGAGATTTCGGTGCCCGCTCAGCCCTCTCAGGATGTCCACATAACTACTTCTTCGACATTGGCACTGAATTGTTAATATACTGAACCTAAACAGAGAAGGCGAGGGCACCCGTACTCGCATTAACATGCTGTCCACATTATTGCTAATTGTGGCGGCAGCCATTATGGCATCACTTTCTGATCGTTAACCTTCACTCCACTGACGAAAACAAGGCACACTATTCTTACAACAATCGCTTCAAATCATGTGATTATAACAGCTACCATGGTGCCCGCTACTACCATGAAACAGAAATTTAGAGAGAGAGTTTCTGCATTTTTGTAGAGATCAGGCCGCTCAGCAGTATAATAATATGCTGAAGTATAGGACATGACGTTGGGCTAGTCGGTTCATAGTAGATGCGAATAAAAACTGCGCGAAGTCCACGCAACAAGGAGAGACACAAAGACGCAAACTGCGCTTTGTCTGTGCGTCCTTGTGTCCCTCTGTGCGTCTTTGTGTTCCTCCTTGTCTCGTCGAATTCGCGCAGTTTTTATTCGCATAAAATAATATGCTCTTTAAACGGAACTTAATTTAGCCGAAAACCTTTACTCTTCATCGGTATTCTTCACCGTATTCTTCACCAGTATTCTTCACCGTACCATGATGGCGGCCCAAGAGTTATCACCGCCTCCTTTCTGGGGCTTGACACATCTCAATGGCGCATATTGATTGTCTTTAACGGAGCTATATTCCGGCCTACCTTCCTGGTATGGCAGCCGGAGCCAATGTCAATGGGTCGAAATCACCTAAGCGACACGAGGCCCACTGTCCCAGCCAGCAGGACCCATGGTTGTAAGCGTGTCGTCGGCCCGCACTCATTTCTGCGTGTTCTGCGTCAGCCATCGTCAGTAGCGATTGCCTCTAGAAGCTCTTCAGGTAGAGCTTAAAGCCAGGAGGGTCTCGAGGGGTCTCAGACCCTCCACTAGTATAGGTTGCCTGCTTCGGGTTCATGCATCTCTACAATCTGGCGCGGGGGGTATCGGACCCTCCACTAGTATTGACAAGAGATCTGAGACCCGCCCGCGCCAGAACGTAGAAGCGGCATGAACCCAAAGCAGGCAACCCTTTTTAGTCTTCTTGTCAGTGGTGGTCGGAACATTTATTCTACTTTAGAAGTGCCTACGCTTCGTTTCGCTGCGAGCTGTTTTATGTCAGATACCATCGAGCACACTGGCGGAGCGTGGGGATCACTTGTCTTAGGTCTTTCATAAATTGAGCAAAAAGCCCCTTTTAAAAACGATTTCTCCCCTTTGAATAAACCGACGTGTCAAATAGGTCACCAGCCACTTTCTCTCTCTTCCTCTTTGTTTCCCTCTCCACCTGATCTCGAATTACCAGAGACCCCCCTCCAATGGAGTCAGACTTTTAAGGACTGACTTCAGGGCAAGCGCGCTCATCAACAATTCTTTTGGTGCTGGCCCAACAAGCAATTTACGCCGAAAGACTGAAAGAACGCCCATTTCAATGTTATAATTCGTGCGAAAGGATGGTACTGGGCGAGATAGGAAAGAAGGTGAAGCGTGGAACGTGAGCGAATTTTCTACGTGTTACGAGTTTTGGCTGCAAAGAAAAGCCGCATTGAAGGGTTCTGGGTTAATCTCGACTGCCTGAGGTTCTTAAGGTGCATCGAGATCTCGGTACGCGGGCGCTGCACTATGTGAAGCTTGCTAGAGTCAGGAACGTCTCTTTGGAGTCTCCAAATGCCTTCACCCACTCGTCTAGGGAACACGCGGCCTGGCATCACCGCAAGAATCCAACACACTTACTCGCTTATTATTTCTCATTCTGAAGTATTCTCCCTCTCTGAAGTATTCCCGCTCGCCAACGACTTCTCGGTCAGTGCCCCATACAGCGGTCATATTGTCATGAATAAATAGGAGAAGCAATGAATGAGCGCAACGTGTTCTGCTACCCGATATTAAAATCACGTTCGTCCTCCGGATTTCATGAGCAGTCAATTAGGCCTGCTTGCTAGATAATGTTTGACAGCAGAACCACACTTAATATGCTAATGACGGTAACTGCACCTTGTAGTTTAAGCGTTTCAGACGATACCGAAATTACATGGATTCAAGACTGAAGAAAAGCTGCCTGAATGACTCGGGGATGTACATTCTACAAAATAGCGGCAAAGACGGACGCAGCCGAGAATCGCATCGCCCATGATCAAAGGGTTCAGGGTTTTTTGCTGACCATTATTTAAGTCGTTTAATTCCATTTTCCTGAAAGGTGTTTCGCGTACGTGTGCTTTCACGATGGCAGAAAGCATTCTTCAAGCGACATGGCCGGGCCTGTTAGTCAGTACTTGTATTTCGTTTATATCGCCCACATTATTACGCAGAAAACTTGCATTTCTTTGCTTTCATTGAGGTATGGATGACAGCATATCCTATTTGGGCAGGCAGGTTCGAAGTTATAGTTCAGTTCGAAGGTACGTAGTTATGTTCATAAAGGTAGCATTTTTCCTATCAATGTGGGCCTATAGACCGCCAAAAAATCATGGCGCTGTGTCCAAACGCTTCACTCGAAGCGCTCAGACATATTGTACTGTTTTCGGGCAAACGTTCGCGGGTAAAGTAAAGGCGCTTTCTGCTTGTGCTATGCAAGTGAGCTGTGCAAGTTTTTTAACTTACTTTAACTTGGACCGCCAGTTCCAAATGCTGCACAAAAAATATGTTTTCTATACCAGGCTTTTTCATTTTTCACTAAGACGTGCTCTACTAAAGTGGTCGTGCCGAGCAAGGTTAAGCACTTTCGGGATGAAAGCTTATCCGAAGCCCTCCACATAGATGTCTCATAGTCCGCAGCGTTGCTCTGGCATAAAACATTGATCATTCCTTTGACAGAACGGCTGTGAAAGCAACTTGTGGCTGCAATATCAGGCCTTTTCCTACATAATTCACCTCCGAAAAGATTAGTACACAAATTAACATGTTCTCATCTACCTGTCACATTGTGCGGAAAAGTCCAAGTGCCAGAGATTTAGTTCCATACAACACCAGAAAGAAATTTCAGTAACATGACACCAGTAATATATTATTCAGCGTGACTCCGCTGGACTTTCAGCTTCAAATAAAAGTTGTGGCGTTAGCAAAAAGTGATATGCAGTTGAGCGCTTTTGAATGCTAGCCACTTCGTGGTCTGGAGTATCCTCACCGCCTCTAAGTTCACAAACGCCGTTCCAGCTGATGGCCGGGTTTCCTTCTCTATCGGACTGTTTAAAAATTACGAGCACGTTTACCATTATCCGATGACAGTCCGTTAGCATTATGTGTTCTTGCTTAAAAAATTTAGGGTTGCCGGATTACCACATTCATCATCGAAAGCTTAATGGCATTTGCTGACTTGCCTTCCACTTTCCTCGCTAGCCACCAGCCGGGTTGATCCCATAACAACCACCCTCACTCAGGTGGAGTATTCGTCTGCCGGAGTCCGAATCTCCTCCGTCCACGGTAGCAACCAACTGGGTTCTCCCTGCAGCAGCCTCTCCCTCCTCTCTCTTATAAATTGGGAGGAAAATTTTATCTCCTGACTTTTGTCCCTTGTCAACCATGGCAGGTGGTAGCTGGTAGGTGGTGCACGCAACACTGCAATACTGGACCCCGCTTTTTCTCCACGGTGGGGCTTCTATTGCTAACACATTAAAACATTTGCTATATTAAATTAGCGAAAAGGTACATTCTTTTTCGTTTGCCTTTGTGTAAATGTCACTTTCTTCAGAAAGAAACTAAAAGATGGTCTTGTCAAGATAAACTACGGACCAGCGTCCTTTTCAGATATCCGCAATATTCAGTTGTATCTTTTCTTGCGCTTACCAAGTATACTCCTACTCCTCGACAGCAGTGTCCCGTCCAGTGCAGCTCGAGCTTTGCGCCGCAAGGTCTTACTTATGAAGCTGAGGCCTTGTCAGATCTTCTGTATTGTTTTATACGGATCGAACGTCGTCGCGATGAAAACGAGCATAGGCCAGCAGCTGAATCTCTAACGCATTCAAAAGGAATCTTATTCAGATACCAATGGGCAACGGAAATTAAGGATGCGCCTGCCAGTTCACCAGTTGTTTGCCTCACAAAATAGCACAAACCAACAGGGGGATTGGCCATAACCAGGCCGTGACTAGTTCTATTGCAAATTGCATGTGGCAAACATAGGATGACCTAAAAAAGTGGGCAACTCAGATTCCGCGAGAGAGGTGGTTGAGGGTGGCTAGGGGGTCTAACAAGCTTAAATTTCACCATTGTTGTTGCTGTTGCTGCCTTAGTATTCTCACAGCCTCACTTAAGCTTTTTCCTTCCCACGATTACAGCCGCCTCTGCCAGCTTTATGGCCTAGTTTAAGACCATGGCTGGAATCCCGCGACGCGACACTGCTGCTTCACAGAACTGCATCCGCCACTGAAGCAACGCAAGCAGTAGTTTCGCAAATATCTCAACATAATGAACTGAATAGGAAAGTCCGGTGTCGAACGAGTACAAATGCGTGCTTTGTAGAAAACCTTAGGCTATAAAACCCGCTCGATTCCCGCTGTCACCACATTTATATCATCTCCGGACGTTAGCAAGCAGATCTCCCAGTTTACCTACATATGTCTCCTTCAGAAGGCGGTCACCAAGAGCACAGGAAGATCGGCGTATAGTCCAAAAGCCACGTGGTCCTCGTCTTCACGCAGGTGTCTCAGTTAAATCCTCGGACGCGCTGTCTCACCAATGGCCCACGGTCGCCCGCGGTTTTATACCACCAGGGGAAAGGGGAGTGGGCGGGGCCGAGAGTAGCACACGCGTGTCTCTCTGCGTGGCGTATGAATGCCGCCGCAATGCGCGGCGCCGATACATCCACGGCGCGACGACGGCAGCTCTGCTGGCACGGAACGGGCCAACGGAGCGCGGAGCGCCTCCGCCAGCCGACGTCAATGGCACGCAGCCCCATAAAGAAGGGACGACGGCGTGCGACAGGCACACACACGGGCGAGATCCGGACCCCGAAATGCAAACACGGGGCTATGTGGGACGGCACGCACCAGCGGCTGTCGCTCTTGTTCAGCGACGATGCGGCTGCTCACATTTCGACGCTCTTTTGAGCAGATCAGGCGCCGTCCACGAGAGAGCTCCTGCTTGCCAGCCGTGAGTCGTGCGAGACATCTAAGAAAAGTCTTTGCTACAGTTCTGCGCACGTTGTGAGTCATTGTCACAGATTTGCGTCTGAAAGAGGGCGGAGGAGCTGGAAGAGCGCCGTTAAGGGAACGCTCAGTGAAACGGTTCCCTAGATTATGCGTGTCCGGCACGTAATCGGCAGAGGCGCCTCCGAAGAGCTGCCAGCTTTCCTCGCGCGCTTCTCTTATGCAGAGGCAGCACATAATGATGCGTAAGGTGTGGCGCTCGGTGTCTATTCGACGGTGGGTGCAGCGAGACGCCTGCTCGCTTTTCTCTTTCGTGTTCCGCTTCGATCTCTCTGCGCGTGCCTTACTGATGCCAACCGTAACGCGTCGGGAGAGCGGCAGCGACAGCGGTGAAGACTGCGCGAAAAATGCGAGGGGCAGCCTCGAAAGCCACGACACTGAAAAAAGTGTTACGACTCTGTGTGCGATGTGCCTGCGCATGCAATCGTACCGGAGCCCAGTTTGAAAAAATTCTTCGCACCTTTTATGCACATTATGCACTCATCATTGTTATTCTCATCACTCAAGGTTCCTCCGACGCCCTTCAATATTATCTTTTTTACTCCAGCTGAGGTTTGTTATTTTAGAAAATTTCAGTGAATTCATCTTCGTTCCAAATTTCCACTCATTCCATCCGAGCTTCGGTTACTCCTTGTCAGGTTTTCTTTACCTTGGTACCCACTCCGACTCCCTGATAGATTTTATGTGTAAGATCCCCGACATGGCGTGGAAAAAGGGTGTTCCGTTTGGTTCTGTCCGCATCTGTCCAAATGGCGTAAAAACGGAGCAGGCTGCGCCTTTCTATGACCACACTGACGGGGTCAGTGCATTCAGACGTTTGCTATGGTCATGCGTGATCACGCCACTGATATTTCAACGCACTACCCCACATATTTGCTGGCCCCTGTTAATACAGCAACTATACTATAGAATATGTTATTAGTTCTCGAGCAAATCCAAGATACAATCGTCCGAAGTCAAAACTGCCCGAGACGACATCGTAAATGGAACATATCGGAGCAAGAAAACGGGGACAGGAACATGCAAAACACAGGAAAGGCGCCAACTACGAACGGAATGTATTATCTAGGAAGAGACGCCTATAACCACAGGAGAGTAAAGAAAGGAGAAGATGAAAAGTCTGGCATAGAACCGCGCAGGAAGGCAATCTCTTCGTCTGTTAAGGACACAGACGGCTTACCCACGCACACGGGGCCCGCTGCTTAATCAGGATTATCTCTATTATTTCTCTTTCCAGCCTGTCTTTCTACCGACAGGTGAATCTGGCTCTATTGAAAGCAGGGTATCATTTGCACGCACTGCAGTGTGTCGCCATGTGGTTACCATATCCAGCTTTCAGCTGCGTTCTGGGCTGTCTCACCCCATCATTGATTCAATGCGCAGATTGTCCAATATACGCATATATATGGAAATGTTATCCTGCTTTCAATAGAACCAGATTCACCGGTCAGTCGAAGAATAGGCTGGAAAGGGAAATAATATAGGCTTACCTGATTAAGCAGCAGGGCCTCGTGTGCGTGAGTAATCGATCTGTGTCCTTAAGAGACAAATAGATTGCCTTCCTGCGTGGTTCTATGTCAGATTTTATATCTTCTTCTTTCCCACGCCGTCTGTGTTTTGTATATTTTTGTGCCTCTCCTGTGGTTATAGGCGGTTCTTTCGGGATAATAAAATCAATTGGTAGTTGGGGCCTGTCCTATGTTTTGCGTGTTCCTGTCCCCGTTTTCTTGCGTCGGTATATTACATTTACAATGTCTATTCACCAAGTAGCTCAAACTGAAGTCTTGCTGTCCGAGAAGCATGCAAAGCTATCTTAAAATTGAGAGCTTGTTTCGATGTTGCATAGGCGCATGCCGTAAAGTTCCAGAAAAATACATAAACGCCTGCCCCTGGTGTGTACAGACCCTCAACTCATACCATAAAATTCTGGACAAAAGCATTGTTCAGCGGGAAACTGTTTATGGATATAATTTTTAATATAATGTAAGATTCTAGTATAACAATCAATACATCCGCAGGCGCCCGACGGCCGTCTTGCACTTTTTTTGCTATTAATGTTTTTGCTATTGTGAAAGCGTTCCCATATATTTTCTATGGCGATCATAACTGCTCTGTCCGATCGATGGAAAACACTTTAAAAAAAAGATATTGTTACACATCAGAAAATGGATCATTACCTTCAGTACTTCCACAGCAGCATCTTACAATTTTTCAATACTCAAAATTTTTCTCGGAGAATGTTCATTACGTGGAGCTGTGTAGGTTGAAAGCCACCCATCATAAACACACACGCCTGTATGGGGCAGCGGTAGGCTGCACTCTCTAGCTAGGACGTTCAGGAGCAGTGGAGCGATCGACTCAAGCCACCGGCATCCTGGAATGAGGACGCCAACCGCCGAAACCATCAAATTCATTTTTGTCGCAATACAGTTAATTTCGTCTCTCCAAAATGAACGCCGGCATAGTTTCGGAGGCATAAAGAGCTCTGGGACGAAACAACACTGTAGATGCGCTTCAAGTGCCTGTAATTAAGCGTTTACTATGTCGTGTTTTATTACTCTTGTTGTCGCTGACACCTTCAAGCGATTGCTCGCTGTCACAGCCAGTCAGGTCTAGCTGGTCGTTTCAAAAGATTCCGCGTGCTCTGATAAACTCTACCGCCTCGGTGCAGAGTGACGGAAAATGTTGGCCCAATAGACGATATGCGAAACTGCTTGGCAGTGCAACACCACGCCTAAAGCTTCCGGTTTTCATCTTGGTTCGGTCGAGCTCATCGAGATGGTGCGTCGTTTACTGTGCGTACTTTCTCATACTGGTGTAGCTGTCACGAATCTCGCGAGAGAAACTTCAAAAGCCAAGCTTCAGATTCTGCGCTGCTTTCCCTGCTCATCTTTTACCAAATGTACGTCCTTTCAGACAGTGCCGACATGCTCCTACGGCGCCCTCAGCTTCGCTTGAAATTTGGCGCTGATGACGGCAAGAATCGGCAGTGGAAAGTGAGTTGGAAATTCGAGCTCTGGGCCGTTGTCGTTTTAATGCGCTGGTTCGAGCGTCGCGCATTATCATCGATATTTTATTCTTAAGTGCACTCAAATTCATCTGTTAGGGCATAGCGAGCGGTTATTCTGCGCTTAGTGCACAAATGTGTTTACCAACTTCTGTGACCGTGCGAGCTATCGTGAGCGACGACGCTAGCAACTGCGTGCAATGCAGTATAACTGAGTGCATTGCACAAGACCATCTGTAAGCTGCGTAATTCCATTCATTTAACTTCAATGCGCAATGCCTATCCGGTGTTTTCAACGTCACAGTTTCAGAGCCCGGCGGAGTTGGTAGTGTTGCTAGCGCTGACTCAACGAGGCCGGCGACCCGTTGTTCAAACTGCGTCTTACGTTAAACGTAGTTGCAGAGAATATTGTGCTGTTAGCACTATATAATAACAAGAAGAAAAAGACATATTTAATTCAAAATTATTGCAAGCAAGGACGGAGTTTTTTTTCATACTTCCTGCGTGCGATAATAAATTGAATTGCATTTTTATTTTGCAACACGACGTTGCAGAAAAGACAGGAAAAACGTTGTATAAACAACATCAGAGATCCTGAATTCCTCTTTACACAACAGCATTGACGGTAGCGCGGATCCTTCCTTCCTGCCATGAACAGCGCTCTTGATTAGAGGAAGAGTCTACAGCACTACGTGCACGCATGGACTCAATACGCTGGACAAGCTGTGCTTGTAGGTGTGAAATTTGCATGTTTGGTTGCTTCCGACATTTAACTGACTTGCTCCCAAAGCTGAAAAAATGGCTTTGTCGCGGCACAAGCTGTTGCAGCTTGCCACAACGATAATGAAATCGGACGGCCTGAAGCTTTTTCAGTACACTGCAGTATACGTAATTTCTAACTCAGAACTGCATCTTTCCTTCGCAATAATGTAGATACATTATCCACTTTTGAACAAACTCTGGTCACGGGGGTATCGAATCCACGGATCATGTAAAAATAGAACATTCACACCTAAGATTTCATACATAGTGTGTATTACATCTCAAATACGCATTAACGCGCATAACATGCGCGCACGATCGCACGAAATTAGAGGAAAACAGCGCGTGGGACTTTGCATGCAACAACTCCACGGTTGAGAGAGCTTTCTAGCCCTTTTACAAGTCATTGAACACAGAAAAACTCAATGAACACGTAGACAACTAAGCAGTAAGCGGCGCATGGCACGAGCGATCGAGGTTTGTGTAAGAAGCGCACTGAGTGCCCATCGCCACGATTTGCTGGAAAATTAATCAACACGCTTCTTCGCGACTGGTCTACATGCTTGAGAAACACAGGCCTAGGCTGACTGAAAAAAATATGCTTCCTCTATTACCTTGTCCAAGTACGCGACGGTATGTTCCCGTCCGACCTACTACGCGCTATCGGATCGAGAGTTAGTAAATGCGCAAAACCGGCTCGTTATTTTGATCAGAGCGAATAGAGGCTGATCCGTGTCGTAATTTAAAGCCCAAATCACCTATAACACTTTGCGAAAACTCAGCGCAAGAAGCGAAAACTGCGCACTTGGTTGGCGTGCTGACACACATACCTCGCGTGGCATTTCGTGTTACTAAAAAGTTGGTCACTTGTTCCCGCACGCAACGTAGTGTCCTCGCAGAGTGCACAACGTAGCGCAGCAGAGCATCGGCATTTCACATTTCAAACGAAGTGCAGCCGTTTTGACCCAACACTGGGCAGCGGTTTCGTTTGCTCTACAGAACCAACAAGGCGGGCCTAGTTCTTGAAGCGTCACGAAATGACGTTGCGCATTTAGCATATCGTCTATTGCTCTCACTGGAGCTGTCAAGGCTTAGCGGAATGGCGCAGCTCTTGAAGGGCAATAACACTGTGCTCTCGGACACCGGTTCCCAAGCTTCGGAGCCAGAACTGATGACCTCCTGACGCGAAAGCTCCTTTCGATTTCTCTAGTCATAGATACCTCCGGCAGGGAGAACAAGATTTTCCGGTCACACTTGAAAACTTTCATCCAACAGACATTGCCTGTTTGCAGTATAGTGTGACAATAGCCAAAACCACCGTTTAAACTATAAAGGTGAAATCATTTTTTCACTCAGTTTTTTTTTCTTTTTCAACCATCACCTGCGCGCAAATTATTTACCATTCCTTTCAGGACATGCGTTAGCGTTTAGGCTGCATTCTGTGGTGTTTTGAATGAAAATTCCCCGTTCAAAAAGCTTTCAGACGAGCAGGGAGGCGAAACCATTAAACTGGTGCACTGTACCATCGCGCATGCGCGTAACATAAGACCGCGCGTCGGTACATGCCAGGTGTGACGCCCCACACTGGACCAGTGCTCCTGAGTTTCCTTACAATAAAGAGAAGTGAAGCTACCAGTAATGTAGGCGACGTATGCGTTTTTCTCCTAGAGAGCATAACTGAGTTCACATACAACCCTGTTCTGTGCGCAGCATACAAAGTCCTCCTGCCGTAATTAGCCATGATCTTCCAGCATTCATTCCTTTCCACACACATCGGAACCTTCAAGCACTTTTTACGTCAGGCTGGGTCATGGTATGAGGCTACGAACTTTCCTTGTTTCAGCTCGTCAAATGTCTTGCGTGATCTCGGAGGAGGTTGTCGTTTATAGCTTTGCGCGCCGCCTGTACTGTCTTCAAGAACTCCATCAGCACTTCGGAAAGTTGTTCGCGGAATCGCGGGTGCCCGCTACTCATTACTCTCCTAAACTTGATGGTAGAGGCAGTGATTAGGTTCTGCTGGGATTCTTGCAGTGATGGCGCCCCCGATTGCCCCGCCTGTGTCTCATGGCAAAAACGATGTGTGTCAGCCGCAATGTCCTAGAATTAAAGTACTCTATAAGTGTTACAAAAGCAATCTTGGTACAGTGCGCCTCTCTGGGCATTCAGAGAACACAATTTTAACGACTGTTCCTGTTGCCTTGCTGTAGAAGATATTTACTCTGTCCCCTTCGTGGACCCATATATAGTGTAGCTGAAACCTCCGCCTGTCCTGTTGGCCTTTCCCCTGTTCTTCCACTGTCACTGCACTGGAACAGCACGCTTCCAAACCACTTGATACGTACATCTCACCCAGCACCTGGTGCGGCAATCGACCAACCCTTTATCGCCGATGTGGTGGCTCAGTGCACGGTTGCAGTGCTCAGCGGCTGAACCGAAAGACGCCGGTTCGATCCCGGCCGCGATGGTCGCTAGAGGCCAGTGTGGCTGGAAGAGGCCGGGGGGAAAAGGAAAACGCTATGAGGGGAACACTTCAGTTAAGTTTACGTTAAACAGTGCGAGGAGGCATGATGGAGTGCGCGCTGAATCGTGTTTTTTAGCTTTGCAATGTATAACGGCATTCGAGTGCCAGTACGTTGAGACAGAGAATATATAGTCGTCAAAATTAGAATAAGATGCGGACTTTGGAGGACAACTTCACCGGCCATGCGTTTCATGAAAAGTATCTAAACGGAAGGCCGCCCAGCTGAAGACTGAACCTAGCTCACACTAGAAGTTTATATGGAAAATGGGCGATATCCGACCAGCAAAATATCAAGAGCCTCGGCACGGAAGTCAATAGAAATATTCTAGCGGGGCCATTCCATTGTTTCGACAAGAGCGCGTTTCAAAGGACGGTCATAATTCTCGCAATATACTCATTCTTAAAAATGCGAAGCGCCTATTAGCATACCTTTAGCGTAGCTGACAAAAACTTCATGGCCATTGTTTAAAACTCCACGAAGATGAAAGTGCAATAAAAGACGTCACACGCAGCCAGCTTTCAGCAGGGAATTGGCTGGAATCGTTGGGAGCATATTAAAGACTGAAAGGTTTTCACAGCAAAAGCAAGCGCTCAAAGCAGGTCAGATACAGCGCATTGCCATCTCAGACCAAGATGCCAGGCCGAATACAATCTTGTGACAAGCGCCAGTAAGGTCCTAGTGCAGACGGAGGAAATAGCGTGATTTTTGTGCGTGCGTCTCTCTGTCATGGCCACAAGGTAAAAAACACAGGCGGAATTCATATATTTTACGCACCGTTCATAAAAAAACGTCGCTGGCGGAGTGAAATATAGGTTTTAAATCGCTAAAAAAACTAATGATGACCTAGCTCTGTTAGGCCAGGATACACATAGCGAAAGCGCGGCGACATCTTTTTCGGAACAGTTAATATATGAAAGGCACGCAATCACTACATGCGCCTTTATCCATGGTTGTACCTTGAGCCGTCTTGGCGTAATAGTAGCGTCCCCTCCTCAACGCCAAAGGCCCTAGTTCGATTCCCGGCATTCGACACAGGTTTTTTTTATTCAGTGAGTGTGCGGGGGGGGGGGGAGGGTTGACCACGTGGTTTGTGCGGAGCAGCTGCCGGCGGCGCGGCCCCGTGGCTGGTCACGCGACCAGTCACGTGGTTGGTCACGTGGTACGGTTTCCAGAGGATGCGCCGACCGGCGAGGCGCGCGCGGCGGTGGCTGCGGCGCGCCAGCAGTGCGCCGTATGACGTCACTGCCCCTCGCGCATGCGCAGCACGGCTCTCCAGGAGCCACGCGAAACTGCTCAACCTCGGCCAGTGTAGCTTAAAAAGCCATGGTTGAGTTTCACACTTCGACCAACTTCTGGTCGAAAGATGCCTTATTTCTAAAACATCCCCAACCTTGTTCCCCCTTAATGAAACCGAAAGTGTGAAAGCGCAACCCACACTTCAGCAATTCTTTACGCGCACATTACGCAGCAACTCGTTGTCTTTCGCATCATTTATTTGTCAGTATACAGCTGTATTTGTAGCGCGAGTATGAACGCGCAAAAGACGTATAATACACAGGCAAAAGATAATAAATAGCGGCATCCTCCCTGGAAGCCACAGCAGTAAATGCACGCATTTTGAACCACAGAAAAGCCAAAATCTGGGCGCCTCAGCAGACGATCTCGGGTGGCGGCGGGCAGCCGAATGCCTCGCTGAAGGCCTTCGAGAAATGGACGCCTATTTTGCAAGCGTTCGTCGCCCATGCGTCACCGCACGTCGTGGCGCAGAATCTGTAAAAGAACAGCCGGTTCCTCAGCATAGCCGTCTTCTCGCGATCCTTCTTCCAAGCCGCGATCTCGGTGGCGCCTACTGGCGGCTCGGGCTCCTGGAGCAAGGCTGCCGAGCGAGCAACCTCGAGCGCCCAACTGGCGGTGATCAGAAGCAGGGCTTCCCTCTTGTCTGCGGCTCGGCCCAGGGCAGACGATGCAAACTGCTGCATGCACTGCTGGTGCAGGCGGATGGGTTCCCGCAGCTCGGCGGCCCCTTCCAGCCACGCCCGGGCCCACTCTAGAAGCAGCAGGACCCCGGACGAGCCGTAGTAGAGACTGCGTTGTGGAGCAAACCGAGGGCCCGAAAGGTAATTACGTTCGGCAATTAATTAACGAATTAATTGACTGATTTATTTATTTATTTATTTATTTATTTATTTATTTATTTATTTATTTATTTATTTATTTATTTATTTATTTATTTATTTATTAACTTTGTTATCCCGTGGACAAAACTTGACGACTCCCATCTAAGCCGATGATTACAACAAGAACTTCTGAATAAAACACCTTTCATTCTAAACTTTTCTGCCTTCAAGACATGCTCTGTCAACTATCAAACACTATTATGAATATGTAGATAATGATAACGGTTTGAACTATACATGATCTGCGAAATTCCACGACTCTTCAGTGATCTACTGAAGCACAACATAAAACTTAAATTAGCCATATTTCAGAATCTATCTCCCTACTTTCTCAACCTAACCCTGATTGTTCCTTTTCTAAGCTAATTCTAAGGTAAGTAAAACTAACAGCTTTAACAAATGAAAATATTGTTCGACGCTTGTTATAACCAATTTCGTAAACTTGGCTTTGACGCGTTTTTACAAAGCGAAATATATTGTCTCGTTTCATTTGCTTTGCCCTTTTCTTATGGTTTTATTTTTCTTTATCACATGTCCCAGGTGCACATGATCTGCGAAATTCCACGACTCTTCAGTGATCTACTGAAGCACAACATAAAACTTAAATTAGCCATATTTCAGAATCTATCTCCCTACTTTCTCAACCTAACCCTGATTGTTCCTTTTCTAAGCTAATTCTAAGGTAAGTAAAACTAACAGCTTTAACAAATGAAAATATTGTTCGACGCTTGTTATAACCAATTTCGTAAACTTGGCTTTGACGCGTTTTTACAAAGCGAAATATATTGTCTCGTTTCATTTGCTTTGCCCTTTTCTTATGGTTTTATTTTTCTTTATCACATGTCCCAGGTGCACCTTTTAGACTTACATATTTCATTTTTGTTTCGTTTTTCGGTGGAAGCGTTCTATAATGCTAGGTGACCTGTTCTTACTGTGTTTCGTTTCAGCGTGATTGTTTTTAACGCCAATGTGTACTCCGTACACATGTAGGAGGGGACCCGTGCCTTCGTCAAGCTGTGAAAAGGCAGCTTTTATACTTGACGTCTGCATCATCTTGTAAGTACAAGATGGTGCAGATGATGCAAGATGATGAGAAATACAAGTTATGTAAATATGATATCTTGTACGCTACATAAAATTAATCATTAATTTAATTTGTATCACATTTGAGCCTCGTTATAACAGAATTGAAGAGCATAGCTGTTGCTTTTTTATAACCATTATTTCGTTATAAACCGTTTCCTTATAGCAATGTTCGACAGTACCTATAGTGCTATGTACCTAATGCTAGGTGAAAAGTTTTTTTTCCTTCTTGACCATGCTGTGCGGCTCGTTTGTATCACCAGCGTATAACACGTGGAGATAAGAGGAACCCTCGTGCTCGGCCCTGCAAGAGTGCTTAGACATCCACGAATGCCACACAAGCACTACTGCACGCTTAGAAGTAGCCCGTGCTATTTCGATTTTAACCCAAAAACACAGATAAACATTCACCGTTGAAAAAATAATATCTATTGAAACCGAAAATTATCAGTTTATAGGTGTCATCAGCGTAACATTAAACGCGAGCTCAAACCATCAAAACTATCAGCGGCTGAAGTGGAAATACAGGCGTGGCTTAATACTTCCAAAGAGCGATCTTTACGCCTTCGATGCGAAAATAACCGCTCCAGTATTCTGCAGCAAGACTTTGATTTGAGCCAGTTTGTTGTAGCATGTCCGCTATGTCACCACTTGTATATGTTTTGCTTTTGTCTTTGTTTGCTCGTGTGGTTATTAAGCGGTTTTTTCCATGAACAAACTTAGTTGGAATTTGGCGCCAGTCCTGTGCTGTGTGTGTGTTCTCTCCGTCTTTTAGCGCCAGTACGCTTTTTGCGTAAGCCATTTCACAGTATTCTGCATCCTTAGTTAAATATCTTCCAGTTTTGCATTTGACGCTTCGATTTTTTTGTTTGCATTTCAATTGACGGTGGCAGCACGTTCCTTTCTGACGAGGACTGGCTTACGCTTGGCAACAAACCTGTCGCCGTGCCAGAGAAGTAAAACCAAGCATCAGCATAAAGTTACGGAAGCGTGGAAAGCCTAATCAGTCAGCATGGCAGACTAGGATCAGAAGATTCGATTCCTGGCCCCTTCTACTGAACACGACAAAGTGCTTAAAGTTCTTAAGTGCATGTTTATCGACCATGCAACGGGTTATCTCTCACGATTCGCAATTCATGGATGGCTGTTTCTGGTTCCTTGTCCAAATAGTTCACCCGTGTGTCCAAACGGAGCTGCCGAAAGAACTCACGTATTATGAACAGATCTATACAGGCCCGTAGTATTGGACGAATTCAGTCTGAAGGATCTCGAGTGAGAGTTGCAGTTACTGCTACCAAAAAGTCAGTGCTGTCGTTGACGTTTTTTTTTTTTTGAACGTTCTTACATGTGTAGACTGGTCCATGTCATCCAGAGCGTCATTGAACGTTTCAGGATGTCTAACCTCAAGTATTAATGTTGAACGAGCCTTCTCGAAATCAGTGTTTTTTTATTTTTTTTATAACCGATAATCGCAGCGTGCACTCTTCTTCATAGAACTAAATGCGGAAAAACATCCGCTATTGTTTTTTTAAAATTTAAACACCGAAAAGTCCATCGCCTACAGGATAGAAACAAACACCTTGGGCTCTCTACTTTTCTCAAAACGTACAGGGGACCCAAAGGTAATACGGAGCACGCGAGCGGTGGGCAAATTGAAAAAAAAAACTGCATGCCAGCGCGCCCTATCAGCAGATGCGCAGCAAAGAGCGAGGGTATGTCGGCACATCAGGCTGACCCATCTCGATAACTTGATGCTCGCGTTATCGCCGCCGCGAGCGAAGCTGCGCTGCTACCATCAGTGCTCACCGGGGGCACTTTCAATACATCATGCAAGGGTTTGTTGTTTGTCCGCGCCGTGTGGAATGTTGCCGTTCGGCAGCTTGCGCTTTTTGCTTTCTCAGGAATGCCACCATTTTCAGCCTGCGTGACCGCAGTGGTTCACTCTTCGCTTCGCGGTGAGTTTGTGACAATGAAAACAAAGAAAACTTCTAGAAGGACGCAGAAGTTGAAGACGAGACACAGGCGCTGATCTAAAAACTGATCGTCTTCCCCTGATCGTCTTCCCCTTCTCCGTCCTTCGTGAAGTTTGCGCTGTTTCTATTGTGATGAACAACCAACTGGCTCACGATGTATTCTGCGATTTTGTGCGCGAGCTGCAGAGTACAAACGCTTGTCCGCTTTGGCAAGTGTGGTCAACTTTTTCTTCGCTCAAGGAAGAAATTGAAAAAAAGATTAGCATGCTTGTGTTGTCTGCATTATAAGAATAGGGGCTCTACACTATAGCATTTGAGCTAATTAAGGGTCTTTTCCCTCGGCACAAATTTGCTTTCTTACACTGGAGAAAAAAGAAACAGGAAACGAGATTGTCTCTCATTTAGTCGTCGGCGATCGGCTATATTTTGCAAACATACAAGGAGAAAAAGGCAACAGGGTGGAGTCGATTAAGAAAAAAACTTCCAGACGCACTTTTTATGGAAACTCGAAGTTTAATGACGGGTGAAGCTCCTGCTCACGTTAATAACATGGGCCATACGCCGAGGAAGGGACTCATAAAGAGTCCAAGTTTCCGGGTTGCTTTCGGAGGTTGTCACACTCCGTCTTGGCAGCCTCCAAGAGGTCATCTGGATGCATGCTGCGATTGATACGAGACAGATTACTTTTCAAAGTTTCCCAAACGTTCTCAATGATGTTCATATCAGCGCCTTTTGAAGTCCGCTATAATAACTGCACAGTCAGTTCTTCAAGCAAGGCTTCCAGAACTCGCGAAGTATGGACGGGGCTATTGTCATGCTGCAGGAGAAATAATCAATCTTTAAATGGTCCGTCCAACGCGTACGGGATAACATAGGGGCCGAGGACGTCGCAGTAGCTGGCTCTGTTAAAATTTGATGGCAGTCTATTAAGAGGGCCGAGGCCTTCTGCACTGACAGCTCCCCAGACGTTCACGGCACAACCACCGCTGATTACTTGAGTCGTGAAGTCGGGCAGGTACATATGTGCAAAAGAATAATGCTTTGATCAGCTCCTAAGTAATATATAATTTTAAAAAACGCACTTAACTTAAAACCTTGATTGTCAGGCCACGGAGAAAAATAAAAACACTTTTCGGCTTACAGAACTTAAGTAACTGCTGCGAGAGGACTAGCGAAGAAAAACAGTTTCATTTCTCTACTTTTACCTGCCCATGGCTTACTCTGCTTTAAAACTCTGTGCTCTTCACCTCACACAAATCAATTTTATTCGGACATACCTTCATTTTCATGGTCGCCAAACACGCCGCTGCTGGTCCCATCTTGAAGAGAAAGTTGATTCGTCCGTAAAGATGACTAGTCGCCAGTCGTCCACAGTCCACTGCTCGTGGGCGCGAGCAAATGCTGGGCGCTCTGCCTTCTGTCTTGACGTCAAGTATGGCTTCTGCGCCGCCTCACATCCACTTAATCCGGATTCCTGGAGACGAGATTGTGATCAGACTGATGTCTAGGCGGTTGGCATCTCGAATTTCTTTTGCGCTCTAAAAAAAGGACCCACAATAGCTGCAGCGACGACCAGTTAGTCAGCCTCAGCTGAAGTGCACCACTCGCATCCTAGACGTAGAGCATCACTAAGGCGACAGCCTCCATCCCTGTAAGCTTGCATTATCCGATTCACTGCAGTCATCGACCTTCCAGTAATGCGGCATATTTCTCGTTGCGCGCATAGAACAACAATTTCGCGCCTAACATCCAGTGGATTTCAGGGCGGCATTCTTCGTCGAATGGGGATTTCCACAACGTTCGTTGATATACCATGTGTTTCAGCGAACACTTTCAAAAAATTTCAAAGATAGGCTTTTTGGAGTAAAAATGCAGCTTTTGCGGCATAGTATTACCAGTGTTGGCGGACACCAGAAAACCGGTGAATCGTCTTAATTAGTAAGATGGTTAATTAATGTTTAGAATTAGCTTTTAACTATTATAGTTACGCGCCTGGTTAAATTAAGATCTTTGCAGCCGGTCGTTAGTAATAGCTATATCAGTCTTTAGAATTTCAGAAAATCGATTACCCTTGGCGCTGCGGCTCGACATTTACCTTTTTTTACTAGTTACGGGCACTAAAAGAGTTGCTTTGCCTGCATGCTTTCGAAAGCGTGTATATTTTCGCGCGATGCAGCCAAATTTTGACGAGCCACAGCGGCGAGGGTAATTGCGTTTTCTAAATACTAAAAACTGATATGGTTATTACCAACGACTGGCAACAAATATCTGATTTCAACCAGGCGCCTAACTGTAATAGTTAAAAAGTTAATTATAAAAAGTAAGTTAACCAGCTAACTACATAAGACGATTCGCTGGCTTTCTGGTGTCCTCCAACACTGGTAATATTATGCCGCAAAAGCCATATTTTTGCCCCAAAAAGCCTATCTTTGAGAACTTATGAAAGTGTTCGCTGAAACACCCGATATATGTGCGTGTGAGCGTGTCTTGCATAAGGTGTCTAGCGTTCTCATCAATTATCAAGGTGACAGCATGAACGAAGCCAGCTACAGCGACGTCCTCGACCACTATCTCATCCCATATGACTTGGACGGCACTTTTAACGATGATGTATTCTTCCAGCAGCAAGACTATAGTCCTGTCCACATTGCGAGAGTCATGGAAGTCTTGCTGGAAGAACGGGCTGTGCTGCTGTTGGAGTGGACGCCAAAGGACACCGATATGAACATAAGTTAGGTCGTTTCGTGAACGTTGGAAAGCAATCTACCTCGTATCAGCCGCAGAATGAGTCCGGATAACCTTTGACTGGCAGGCTGTCACGACGATGGTGGACAGCCTCTGAAGGCGACGTCGACTCCTTGTACATATCCCTTTTTAGGCACTTGGCCCATGTCGTCAACCTTCGTGGGTGCTTTACTGGTTATGAAACTGTTGAAGTTACATAAAACAGCACCTTTGAAGGTATTTCTTTTTAACTGTCTCCTTCCGGCCACCCATTTGTACCTTTATTTGTTTAACTGTTTGTTCTGCAGTGTTAAAAAGTCAATTTGTGTTGAATAAATAGGTCTTTATTAGTCCACTTGCTATGCCGTTGAGCACCTATTTTTATCAAAGACAGCACATGCATGCTATTGTTCTTTTTTTTCATGCGTTCCCTAGACATAAGCAAAATTTTCACTCCACTTGCCACCGCATTGCACGAGCGTTTATACTCATCAGCGCACAAACTCGCCGGCAAGTGAAGTGTAAATTTCGGCTGTCACGCAGACAAAGATGGTGCAAATTCCTGACGAAGCACAAAGCGCATGGTGCCGATGGCAAACATTTCTGCACGGCCAGGACCAACAACAAACCCGTGCATGAGGTATTGAAAATGCCGCTGGCTGGCAGGGATGATAGCAGCGCAGCTTCGTTCGTTGAGGCGATTACGCGAGCATCAAGTTATCGAGATGAGTCAGCCGGGTGTGTCGACATAGCCTCGCTCTTTGCTGCGCATCTGCTGATAGAGCGCGCTGGCATGCAGTTTTTTTTTTCCATTTCGGCCACCGCTCGCGTGCTCCGTATTACTTTTGGGGCACCTGTACATACAAATATTTTTAGGACAGAGAGCCACACACAAGTTACGGTCTGAATACGAAAAAGTTCCCTGTATAGTCAGATACAACTTAAATCTCAGTGAAGCACCGCCTATACCGAATTATAGCGTGATAAAAAGTGGACCATTCTTAAAGATTTTCTTATGTCCCCAGACAAGATGCCGGTGGCTTGTTTCATAAAGCCAAACATTAAAAAATTGAATGACACGCTTAGCACCCCCCCCCCACCCTTATAGGAATGACGAGGTAGCATAATGGGCCAATTCCCATATACGCAGAAGTGTCACATCACATTCATAAATCCATGGGATTCCTCATATCCCTTTTGGCGCTGTGGGCGCCGCGGTGAAGCGATGCGACAAAGCCCTGCGATGGCAGGTGCTCCTCGCGGTGAGCCTTGTGTGGCCCAGGTTGCACTTCCCGAGCGACCAATTATTAATTTAACTGCCACCTGCCACACTGTGCTGTCTTGTCGCTATCCTGTGGGCAAGTTTTGATGACGCCGCAAGATCAATTGGCCCTTTGGCCCTCGTGCCTCCTATAGGCTGCTCTCTGGGGATTTTTATGGGTTTTATAGCCCACGGTCAACGACGCCAACGACTCCGACGGTGGTTTGTCTGTGACACGAGCTCCTTAACGCTATCGCGTTAAAAGGTGACTTTGTCGACTGTTTTTAGTGGCCAGCGAAGTAATACAGGAACCCGTGGACTGTGGTTCAGTGCTCCTCACTGCAGTTTTTAACCCGAGGGCGTTAGCACTCCCATGTCGGAAAAAATTGTGCGGAGTCGGCGTTGGCAAGCGTTTGAAGCCTCGCGGCCGGAGCAACCAGCCGCTCTTGCCAACATGTGGGGCCAGCTGTGTCACGTGACCTCGCGGGGTCATCACAACCTTCCCACCGTATTCTGATCAAAATGACCACCGTGACAGGCGGCAGTTACATTAATGAATGGTCGCGAGACGTTTCCCGCAAACAGCAACCCGAATTTCACAAGCCCCACCGGTGACACCACCTGTTATTGTGGGGTAGTGGCACATCGCTCAACCGCTGCACCGCTGTGACAGGACTGGCATGAGGACTCCCGAAGGTCTTATGAATGTACAGCCGAGAGTGACAATTCCCCATATATGGGCATTAACCGTCACGGCTATCGCCACTTCCCTTTACGGGAGAGATTAAGTGTCCCTGAATTTTTTTTAATTGCATTCTACTGTAGGTGCTATGCACATAACAGATTCAAAAAAAGCTCAAACGATAGATACAGTACTGTAGAGAAGGTTGTTGGAGCTTCAATTTTCTGCACATTTAATTTTCCAGTACACCTTTCTATGGTTCTGCGCGCCGCTAGCTAAGTTAACGCCTTTTCCCTGTGTTATGAGACAAAAACAATTAGTTAGAGATCCTGCAGCAAACGAAATAACTAGAACGCGAAGTGCCAAGCAACCGCTATCACTATATTTCCTGAAAACCTTTTTCTACTACCCAGTCTAATAAGTGGCCAATTTCATAGCAAGTCGTATGATTCGAGACGGAATTTATACTTTTATCTTTCAGCAGCCTCATGTGCTTGTCCGGAAGAAGTAGCTCTCTTTGCTGCCCGCCACAGAACTCCGCTGACATTTACAGCGTCCGTTGAAGGTAAGCTTTTTAATAAGTGAACGCAACTGCTAATGTGTACGTACGCTGGTTCGGACACCTCAGGTATGAACAGGTCGGCAGTCACAAACGTCGGCGGCACGATTACCGCCAAGGGACGCCCTCCTTTCGTTTCTCTGGGCGGCTCCGCAAAAGTCACTGTTCCTCGTAACGCCATGAATAGGTCGTCATCAGTGCTGCCATCTTCGGAGCCCGCTCTCTGCCGTCTCGCCCGCACGATGTTCAGCAGGAAACTGTCACCGTACTGAGCTAGGATGGAGCCTGATTCCAAGCCGCTGTTGCTCTCCACGAGTTGAGGTGCTGCAAGTCGAGTACTTGCATGGATACAACCCAAGTATTTTTCAAGCTGGTGGTCTCCATACATCCGAAAGCCACCCGCCATGGTGGCGCAAAAACTGTCGCATTAGGCTACTGGGGAATGTGTTCCTCGGTTCAATCTGGGCCACAGCGGCATCCAACGTTTTGTGTACCGAGTTTTGTTGCATGTTAAGGAACTCCACGAAGCCCAAGCTTACCTAAAGGCGCGTTCACACTTGTCCGAAAATCCGGCGAGCGGCCAAATTCGGCTGCTTTTGACGCCGACGAAGGCGGAAAGCAGCGCGGCGAGGCCGATCGGTCTAGTGTTACTGTACATGCTCCGGCAGAGAGCAGAGTTGCGTGTCTGTTTTCTCTCGCCGCTTCGAACGCCATTCCCTGAAAGGCGGTCACATGATTTTCGTGACGTCAGGTGTTAAACTTTCCGCGGCGAAGCTCTCTTCACAGGCTCAGTGCCGAGCGACCCCTCGACAGCTCGACGCCTCACGTGAGCCCACGCTGTCGGCTACATTTCACACATTTCCCGTGCACACCTGTGGCGTCAGATTTGGGGTTCTGCTGTTGCAATGAGCCACGCAGTTGTCAGCTATGACTGCGTGCAATGCGCCAAACTGCAGCAACCGCACCGGAAACGGCAAAGCGTTTAACGAACTGCCATCTGGAAGTTCGGGGGCTGAAGTGCATCGGCGATTGAAGTGGCATTGAGAATGGGCAGCGTTAAGCGCGACGAAATATAACTTAATAACACAGATGAAAGGATTCTTTTTAATAATAATTAGGTAAGCTAATAATATCAATAAGAAAAAGTACTTTCAAGGTCCTTTAAAGATTCGCATTTCACTGCATTTAGCAATGGGGTACATTTTGCAGAAAGTTTTAGGCAAGCAATTGAATTTGAAATTTTTTTTAGGTCAGACTCGTCTGTTCAACGCATTGGTGTTGATTTAGTCTGCTTGCCTGCAACAAGTTGCTGAATCATTTTAATGTGGTTCTAGGGAGATGCGTTTTCATATTTTCCATGCATAACTCGCCCAGAACACGCGGCGGTGCTAGTTGTGAAAAAAGTAATTCACCGCAATACTCTTTTTTTTTCTTAAGATGCGCACACAGGACGGGAAAAACGCTGTCTCATCCGGAACGGGACTGCTTGTTCATTTTAAATCACTTGTTCCAGAAAAAGAAAACTCGCCGGCCATTTCTAGTATTTTTCGTCAATTTATCATGACTACAATTTGCTCTTAACCTATGGCGATATTTTTTTCATCCTGTATGCGCACCCTTGGCAAATCATAGATTTGTTTATGGCGTTACGTTTAAAAAATTGCGATCGAGTGCAATTTTTACAAAAATAAAAAAACAAGCCCAAGCGCTCTACAAAGCGAGCCCATCTACGCAGCCCCTGTGCGCACGAGCGGTGGCTTTCCCGCACAGATTGGAAGATCATGGCGGACCTTCGCGCAACTCTTCTCCCTGCAGGAGCATATACAGGAACACTAGATCGGTCCGGGACCGATTTCCGCTGCCGGAAAAATTCCGCGGCGACAAACATGGCGGCACCCTTCGAAACAGGACCCCTCGCCTCGGCATGAATTCGTCGTTGTTGCTGCCTTTTTCAACGCGTTCACTGGCCGCAAATGGGACACCGGTGCATCGCTTGGTCTCACCTCACCTATAAGTCAACGTATAAGGGATAAATTTGCCTTTTTGTTTTATTTACAGTGACGATTGTGCCGCTACTAGGCTTAAGAAAAGCGCCGGTTTTGTTTACCACGGCCGCGTGTTGGCCGTGTGCTGACAGTAATGGTTCCCGTCCTGACAAGCAGATGGCGCCACTAGGCTGGGCTTTTAGTTGCGAGTCTGTTTGCATACGCTGAACCAAAAGTGAGAATGTGCCCGCGTTTAACGTACGTAAGCGTGCATACGGCTATGGTACACAGACAGCATCGATTTATGCTCTTTTCTGGACATATCTGTGTACGCCGCGAGCGGTGACGTGATGGCTGAGAGGTGTGTGGACGTCCGCCTCGCCCGGGCGTAAACAGATGAGAACAGGCCCTAGTTTTCCCGGCGAAGCGAACCCCCTTCGCTTGCGGGATTTTTGGACAAGTGTGAATGCGCCTCTAAATGCTGTCGTTCAAAGCGTTCGTAGCTATCTGTAACGTTGCTTTAAGATATAAACGCCACCAGTCGACCGCCCCAAACAGGTGCCTCTATCTTTTTTGCCGAGATGACATAACGCAAAGCCGGTTCATGTCGGACACTCTTTTACAAATGCCTAAAGGCGAGTCACACCTAATAGCTAAAGAAGTGATTATAGGGTAAATTGACGGTGCATTCTGCAACAGACGATGGTGCAAGTAGTCACGAACAGTAAGCTTTCTTCGGTGTTTCCACTCGCCCCATCTAGACATCGCTAGACATCTAGACATCCCCCCTCAGGGGACAAAAAGTCAGTTTTCTTGGGCCTACTTTCACTCAGGTGGTTTCTTCAACTACTGTTCACTATTTTCAGCTTAATATCTCGTCACTGCTCTGCAGCACATGAGGGTCGACTGGCGATGGTTACATATGTTGTCTAACCGAATTAAACAATTCTTGCTCTCCATACATTACCTCAAACTATCATTAAACTCGCATATCACTCTCCGCAGCAGTTGGCTTTGCTGCTCGTTAACGTGTTCGTGAAAGTACGACTCAAGCATCATTGCTTAAATCACTTTATGACCACAATCACACGCTCTTACTTATCGAATACAATAAAACGTAGAAAGTTTTCCCTTACCTATTAGACCCGTGAACAAACGCCTGACTTCGTAGTCGTTGGCTGTTAAGTTGAGGCGCTCTGGTAAGGCCGGGAAGCGGTCAACAGCTTCCTGTAGATGAGTCACCATGACGGCGAAAGCACGGCTTCTTTCTACACCCACCAGCTTACTGGTCATCCATCTCAAGAACAGTCCTCGGAAGATCTGCGCCGTAATGCTCACACACTCTGTCGTTCTCTGCGTCTCGTCGTGCCGCCATGGGAGCACCGTGAGTGCGTATTTTTTTATTTGGGCAATCATCACGAGCAAGCTATAAGCTCGAGCGTCCGTAACGTTAACGCCGTGCAATTCCCTGAGCATTGCGAATATGCACGATTCGCCTCGTATGGTGACATTGCTGTCGGGCGCGTAAGGCGAGGTTCTGTTCTGAGCGTGCCCGCCGTTCAAAGCCTCTAACCAGTCTGCACCCGGAAAAGGCTCCCCGAGTTCCTTCACCATTTTAAGCGAATCTACGGGATGCTCGCAAGCGACACGTAGCTCATCCAGGTTCTTGTCCAGCTTCACCACTGACGGGACGTCGAGACCGCTCGTAAAGGACATTTGCGAGATACTGTCATCCAGATAACCTTCCACGTAGCCCTGTGGAAGCGTCGACACAAGCGTCGCCCCAACGTCGATGATGTTTAGGTACTCGTCTCCCTGGAAGTAGATCTTCTGAGTGACCCTCAGGATAGACGGCAAACCCGTTGCGGCGCTCTCGGCGACAGCCAAGGCAAAGACATCCTGAAACGTCGCTACGCGGACCGAAGTCTCGTCTATGCCCATCTCGTGGAGTATCTCTGGAACAGTGGCCTCCTTTGCCACTGACCGGCCGTCGGCCAGGAAATCATGACAGCTACGGTAAAATAACGCCATGTTGTGCTCCACCTGATCCAAAAGCGCAGGGCTGCTGGTCACTGCTTCGAGAGCTCTGTGGAGTTGCAACGTGTGATTAATCAGATTCTCCTGCAAGTAGCTCTGCCTCTTGCCCCGTCCTCTTGCCGGGTGGTCCCACTGGCCGCACACGTGATGATGGAAATTTGCGCAAGGGTCCACGGAAGCGTTTGCCGAGTCCAGGAGACGACCTACGAGCGACTTGCACGCCTCATTTGCGCAGAGGCGGCGCAGAGAGTTTTCATCCGGTGCCGTCGTCATGGGCTGCATTGTGGCACGTCGTGATCCGAAAAAGACGGCCAGCGCGAGTGCGGCGACGATTCCAAGAGCCAGGCACACGAGGCACGCTCTTCTGTGCCGGGAGTAGCGGGCCTGCAGAGGCACCTCGTCCGGAGCGTGCACTGAAACGACGTAATGTAATGATCACACCTGTTCGCTTTAGAATACGTTTTACGATGACTTTTGAGTAAGGTAGCGCAGCCCGAAGGTACGTGTCTGGGGCATCGTAGAAGGCAGTGCAGGTACAACATTCGTAAGAGGTGTTTAAGCCGCTTGACCTATTTCTTAGCTGCGTAGTGGAGCACTTAAAAATCTTCTTAAGACTAAAGGTTTTGAGAAGAAAGGAGGTGAACTGCCCTCACTTCAAACACTCTCAGCCTGGGGGTAGCCATGTGTGTTCCACTGCGCGGCAGAAAAGCAATGTGGTCTGAAGACCTTTGACCAAGGCTGTTCAGATGGTGAGCACTTTTTTTGAGCCAGACTACAAACGGTAAGCACTTAAGAGCTAGGCAACGTAAAAATCCTGGTTGTAGCGTTTATTTGATTCTGAGCAAAGGCTGGGGAGTTCAACGCTTCAACTTAACAAGTGAGAAATTGCTATAGACAAACGCCGCTTTTACAAACAATGCAGTTGGTTTTTCGGCAGGCTGATGCGACTGGGAGAGAAAATCAGGCCTTCCGCCCATAGAAATGCATGGGAGCAAAAGCATTTAAAAGCAGTTTTATGATTTCGCAGTCCACCTATGACTTCCTCTCTTCGTGAAGAACAACCAGATTCAGACAAGGTTCTTAAGTAATCAAGCATCATTTAGAAGGAGATACATTTTTAAAACACCACGAAACATTGCGGATTTTTACACATTTTAAACACTGCGCCTGTGAGTTCCCCGCAACTGGTAATATGAGGCGGTTGCGCGACTCATGTCAGCGAACTTACGAAATTATATTTCGCGTTTGACAAAGCCTATATGGAGGTGGCCGTTCGTTAACAGTTGGCGAGTGCTTTGAAGAATTGTATGAAAACTACGCTTCGTTATTTCGAAGCTAGCTTTCGCGAACGCCACAATAAATATGCGTTGTGAAGCCGGACAACCTCAACAGCGCTTTATCCGCTGGGTGTTTCTCTAAATTGAGTAAGCTTCTCGTGTAGTCTGGCATTCCTGCCACAGACTCTACATTCCCTCACAAATACTGTCGTTGAATCGGTGCCAAGGCTTACATTGAATACACTCCTCAAGCAGCACGATAAACGAACCGCTGAGTATAGCAGACGACTAATAGCATGATTGCACACAAATGTGGGGCAGACGGACGCCGGAGCAGGGGGCGATCAACGGCATCGTCTCCTACAATGCGTGTTTCTATGTCGTGCTTTACCCATGGCGTTTGAGAAATGCTTTTTTCAGGTAATGCTCTCTAAGCCTTCTAGACTGAATAACTGTATTAGTCGGAAAATGTAGCGCACACGGCAGCATGTCGGCCACAGCGAGAAGCTTGCGCGATTTGGGTAAACTGCCAGCCGTTAAAGCACCTTTAGGGGACATGCCCGGCTTGACAATGCGCGGTTATTGTGACATATAAAAAATATAGCATAGAAGTGACCCAGCATTCTTTCTCACACTGTTCTTCAAAACCCTCGCGAAATGTTAACAAATACCTGCCGCCATGGCCACTGTGAGGAAAGAGAAAAATATTTTGAATGTGTTGCTTAGATGTGTTTGAAAGGGCCGCGCTCCCTTTCCGTGCCCCCAACCGGGGGATCACGCTCATGCACCTTTAACGCGGTGTTTTAATCATACGTCGGTATTTAAAATGCGCTTCATACTTTCCGAATCTGTTCTAGGATTAATTTGGTTGCTCTTAACGAAAGGACGGCACCCCAAGTCCACTGCCAAACCAAAAAAACTGCTTTGAAAATTTTTGCTTACAAGTATCCCTATCGACGCTAGGCCTGTTTTTCACCCGACTTTCACCCAGTCGTCCCAGCCGACGAAAGCAGAGCCACTGTATTTTGCTTACGTAACAGATCACTGTTGTTCTATAAGAGGGCAAAGCATTTTCCGCGGGACGGCAGGTCTACGCATTACAGGTCATGCACACGTCGATTATTTCCTTGCGTGAAGCATTAAGCTTGGAAAGTACAAGGTTAAAGAGCTGGTATGAATCATCCGACAGCTTCCGCCACTTGCCCGTTTTCCACCGTTCTTCGCAAATGTAAAGAAATTTTCGCTATGTTCCGCCCAAAGCCGCCAAATGGCGATAAATTTTTGAATTCCGTACCCCGTTTGTCAGGCGATCCGCTCTCCTCTGGCGTCATGACGACGGCGTGCCTGTGGCTCAGTAGCTGTGCCGCTTGGCCAAAGACGGCGATACTTTTGGCGCGAGACGAAAAGGCGGGGATGGCCGGCTCAGCAGCTCCTTCGGAGCCCGTTGTGCGACGGCGCTTCAGGGATTCCGCGTCGACGGAGGACGCAGTCGAGGAGACGCGCTGCTTCTTGAGCGACTCGGAAGCCTTCTTGGAGCGGGAGGCGCGGAGTATGAGCGCTAGCAGCGGGTTCGTCTTCCACTGCGAGTCTCCGTCGGCGGTAGTGGCCGAGGCACTGGCAGCCTTCGACGTCACCGTGGCCGCGGACGATCGCCTCTGCGACAAGATAGACCACACCATGGTCAAACAGCGCGTACACATTGCGGAAAGAGAAAAAGGATTTTGCACCAACACCGTTCCCACTTCCGAGTTATTGATAAATTTGCTCCCGCTCTACTATATGCTAGAAGGCATGGTTTACTCAGTTGGAAAAGTGACTGCCACGGTGAGTTTGTGTGTAAGCTGTATAGCTGCCCTTTGTAGCAGTATGGCTCCGCTTGGGTAGATGCCAACGTGTAATTGCTCCCTTATTAGACAGAGGATTAATCCCAAGAGGGGACAGCTAGGTGAGAAGAGTGCATCTCTTGCCTGCTACTCCCCCTTGTGGAAGTAAAATGAGTAAGGACAAACAGGGAAAGAGAGAAAGTGGAGGGTAGGGTGATACAATGAGCTACTTGAGGAGCACGAGGTAATGAATAGTTTTATGTTTTATCACGTTTTATCGCTACCGCGCTGTCACCAGAGAATGAAGAATCATACGAATTAATTATAGGTCCCTGTTTCATGTAATTAAAGGGACTGTGCAATAAATTAAGAGAGGTTACGTAAAGCAGACAAGAGATAGCCATTCCATTACTCGTCACCACAGCGCAAGAATTTTTGAGCTAGCATCAATAACAACAAAGATATCGGCGATTAAAAATTACGCTCCTCCTCTCTCTCCTCAACTCGTACAGGAGGAAAAAATGAAGAAAACATCTCTGGGGCTGGGCCCCGCCCATAAATACGTCATTTGCTGACGTTCGGTTTGAGACTTCCGTTTGTCGCACCCCAGCAGCAGCGTCGGTCCTCGAGGGGAGCGCGTGCTCTCGTCATCCTGGATTGCGGTGCGAGTCGGATTCTTTTGGTTCCCGCCTGTTGTAGTATTAAGGGCCTTTCATAATAGGCCAACAGTCGGCCGATTCGGTCTGCCAAGACCGTGTCGTTGTGATGTCTGGCTCTATGTCCCAATGCGCCGGCGAACACAGTCGGCCGAGTGTCGGCGTCAGCGCCAGGTCTCCCACAAGACGGCAGTTGGCCGACGGTCCGCCGACTCCCATGTCGCACTAGCGAGGCGCCGTGAGAGACCTGCCGCCGACTTGGCCCTTTCTCGTTCTCACTCTTCTTTTGTCATAACTCTTTTAAATAAATTTCCACATAGTAAAACAAACTCCTCAACAATCATGATTACGAACCTAGAATGAGTGGCGCCCAGTACTGACCGGCACTCATTGTTGGGTCACAAAGGCATGACACGAAAAATAAATCCAGTCGGTCGCAGGTAAACAAGGAAGAGTTTAATTAAGGCTAAAAAATTTAAGAAAAAACAATTGCCCAAACACGCGGACTCGAACTTCGCATCACCAGACGGAGAACCTACGACTACACCCACAATGCCACCAAGAACAGATATATTCGCTTCCTTCAGAACTGCATATCTGAAGTGTGACACTCGCGACGGGAGTAAAGCAGGCGACACATGTGCGAAAATTTCACCGGTGCGCTGCACCGGTTGCCGCTTGCGAACCGCAGCCCCACTGCAAGCAGGGACACTCGGAGTGGCAAGCATCGATGCGCCGCTTGGCCCAAGCTCAAAGCGTACGGTTTGCCACCGCGCGGCAGTGACCGACCACTTCTTGGCTTAGTGTTGAAGCTCGCACCAGCAAAGACATAATAGCCATATTATCAGGAAGACAGCCTGATATACACTCGAGCAGCGACAAAGCATGCCTGCCCAAGTAGCGAGCTTTCAGCAACGGCGCCGCCCGCGGTCGCACCGGCCGGCGAATGCGCTGCTGCCTGGCTGCCCTGGTCGTCGCTAGGCCTATAGCTTCTTTCGCATCAAAGGCGCAGCGGACGCCGCTTCGGAAGTCGCCTGCGCTATATTAAGAGGTACACTCTTAGAATCGCTTTGCTGTCAACAGCATAATCTCGCAATAAACTTCCGTCAATTTCCGCGACGCCTTCGGCAGCGGAGCTAGCGGACAGCTGCGGGCGTCAGGAGAGCCGGGCAGCAACGGCGGGCCAGCGGCCGCTGCGAGTGGATTCTGGCAAGAAATTTGCTCGTGTCGCAGTTGTTACTTCTACGAGCAACTCGGTATTGATCAACGATCCTCAAAAATTATATATTTTTCACATTTCTCTATCCCAACGCTTATGATTTACGCCAAAAACCATCTAAGGCACATTTTTATGACCGCTGCCGACGGGATCCAGGCTAGTCGGCCCGCCAGCTGGCTCGCTACTTCACGTTCGCAACAGAAAAGACGAAACAGCCATTCTATCAGAAAGGCTGCCTGCTATATTCGAGCAACGATAGCATGCCTGCGCAAGAGCCTAGCTTTCGGCAACGACGCCGCCTGCGGGAGCGCCGAGCGACGAACTGCGCTGCATCCCGGCTGCCCTGGTCGTCGCTAAGCCTAGCTGATTTCGCATCGATGCCGTAGATGAGGGCACTTCGGAACTAGCCAGAGCCGTAATAAAGGAACCACTCTAGTCATTTTGCCTTTACTGCGAGCCCGTCCCATAGTAAAGTTGTGCTCGATTTCCGTGACGCCTTCAGCAGCGGATCTAGTATGCAGACGACAGGAGAGCCGCCACCAAGCAGCAGCAGCAGCAGCAGCAAGTGGCTGTAGGATGAAATTTCAGAAATGATACGTTTTTCACATTCATCTATTCCAGAGCTTCTAATGAACGTAAATCCAGTTCGTGTTTGGTGAATGCTTCTGCCCGGCGGCCGATCTCGCGAAGACATGGTCGGCAGACTAGTTTTTGTCTCCGTCGCCGGTCTCCATCCATGCCGCACTGCGAGATTGCCCGAGGGGCTCACGTAGCGGCACGAGCAGACGACTTTCACGGCTAGCGCAAGTGTGCCCTTGACGTCGTGGCTCCAGCTAATGAGAGCGTGTGGTGGCCTGGCGACGTCACGGAACTAGTAACGTATATGTTCACGATTTTACTTTCAAAATCAGTCACTACGAAAAACGAATCAGTCCGCGAATTTTAAAAACACTGTTTTTAAAAGTTCTTAATAAACTGCCTGCTCACTTCCGAACAATCATACTTAGTGTGGATGCTCCTTAGCATCATTTCTAAGCAATGAAACCATTTGCAAGCGAAGTTTAATTCATTGCATAGTCCCTTTAAGAGTGCACGACAACAGACAGAGGAAGAATACAGAAAAATCAGCCAACATGAGCACCAATTGTTGTGCCTTTCGTCTTATCTTATTCTTCTGCGCTGTTAGTTCACATAGTGTATAAACACCAAGGTGTGAGCATTTCGAGAGACACCTTGTTAGCTGCTTGCCAGAAAGGGTAGCAGTGCTCGTGTAACTTCCGGCATCACCCCCTGTGGCGCACTCTCCTTTTTTATAGATATTCCTTCTTCTGCAGGATCTTTTTATAACCTTTGAGCCTACGGACCGGACGCTGCACCAGTAGAATTAACCTTATGCAATCATGAAAGGGCTATTCTCGGTATTGCAGGGCCAACCATCTGATTTTAACGATCGGCTGTTCAACGATGCAGTGCACCTACTTTCGTATTAATATGATGATGATGGATCTGTGCCAACATGAGCGCTAGTAGCACTCAATAGACGGAAGCATTTTGCGTCCATATCATTTTCTAGTCAAGAGAAGTTGTGGCATAGGAAATGCATTCATTCTTCAGTGGGGAAGCACCACACAGCTGTGGGAAATGCAAACCTGCATTGAAGAAAGTATGCGTCCTATAAGCAAAGGCCGGTGTTTTAGAAAAAACAGTTCCAATGTCTTAGTCCAATGCTAATACTGGAACGGAAGCTAATGCATCACGGAGTTGTCAGACCACAGAGAACTTTGACGTGTGTCTAAGGCTGATTATTACGGTGTTACTGTCGCGGCCGTTTCCTTTCTTTCGTTTAGAGCAGCATGCCAAACACGGGACGCAGTAGATGTCAATTATACAGACACAGGCACTTGCGCCCGAGTTGTTCTTTCTTGTACGAACTGGTCCGGCTATTTTCCTTGTACGCTTTTTTCTTGCTACTTTTCGTTCTCACAATGAACAAAATAGAGTGATGAACTAAGTACTATACCTCGGAAAAATCACGAGCGCTCACTCAGGCGCACTCAATGTTTGTTGAACATATGGGCTCGTTCAAACTCACGCTCACATAGTCCCGGGCTCACTCGAACTCATGCACTCAGAATCATTTAGGCTTACATCTCATGTGGACACACTGAGACTCACCACTCCGCAGTGGTCAGCCATTCGTTACCACTCACGCCACACTTCTACTCAAAACTGATTCGGGCTCAGTCACTCATTTTGTCTGGCGACTCATCTGGACTCACCCATTTCTACTCACAACACATTTGGGCTCTCATTCATTTCAACTCAAGACTCATTTGCGCTTACACACTCGTTTCGACTCAAGACAAACATGGGCTCACTGCCCAAGGGGCACGCCCCCGAGCCGACCGAGACGCGCGACAAAGTACCCCACGCGGCTCATACCGCACCCGTACCCGCGTAAACTAGCAATGCTGAAAGGACAAAACGCCATCTTCCTCGCTTCCGCGGAATCCTCTCTGGTCTCCCTCCGACGTTTCCAAGCTACCTCGCCATCAAGCATGCATGGTCGCGGCAGTAAATCATTCCTCCCCGCTACTGCCAGCAAAAAAAAAATTGGCGGTGGTTTAGCTCTGGTTAAACCTGGAGTGACGCGATAGCTAGAGATGGCCGAGTGGAACTTGCTCACTTGAATTGCAAAGTCAGTCTTTCGCCGTTCCGTGTCGCTGGGCGTTCCTTCATCTTCGTCCCACTTGACACGGCACATGCGCATAGCTGTGGCAGCTCGGTTTGGCCGGCGCGCCGCGCCGCCGGCAGCAGCAGCTGCTCCGTACCACGTGGCAGGTCACGTGACCAACCAGGTAACGAACGACGTGATCAGCCACAGCATCGCGCTGCCGGCAGCTGCTCTGCACCACGTGACCAACCACGTGACTGTGTGGCGGCGCAGCCACCCTGTGGCTGCGCCGCCGCCGTCACGCTGAAGGCTCGAAATGCTACCGTAATCTAGCTATAGCTACAAAACAAAAATTATGCTTACGACATCGTCGTGAAAACACAGATCACGATGTGACCCTGAGCCCGGACTCATGACTCAGATCAAGATCTGAATGTCAGTCCGAACTCGCTCGCAGCTCACATCATGATCTGAACGTTAGCTGAGTGAGCCCTAGTGAGTCGGCTTATGACTAAGTTCGCCGACCTAAGCCAAGTGGTAAGGTCTCCTGTACCCAAGGGCAAACGCGAGCGTCAGAACGCGCTGACCAGAATACTGGTGCTCTAATTACCTCACGTACCGGGGTGGCAGGCGGTGTACCCTTGTTCCGAAGAGGCGGTGACCAGTATCCTCGATGTCTGGACTTTGACTGCTTAATTCCATCTTGATCCGCTTGCTCTTTCGACCCGTCTTTATCAGCTGACGGCGAACCAGGAAAACGAGGAGACTGCGCCTCAGCTGGACTTGCAAAGCTCGCAGTGCCGCCCCTACTCGCCGTTCTGTCATCGAGGGGCGGCGTTGCGAAGGTCGCTGACTTTCGCCTGCCACGCGGGCCACTTCTCTTTGGCTGCTGCGTGCCGTCGTCATGGTCTTTAATTCCCTGGGTGCTACCTATTTCCCCTTGCACTTGCCTGTCCTGGCCCGTCTCAGTAGGCTTCACGGGAACGTCTATGACCTCTTGGACATCTGTCTTCTGATCGGAGACCTCATAGTTCTTGGTTGTCTGCACAGGTATACTGGACTTCTCTCTGACCTCTTTAATGTCGTTCGGCTGATTCAAATTGTCTTTCTGTACTGTATCCGCAGGGGTACTGCCCTTCTCCTTCCTTGCTTGTTTATCAGGCGCCTGTTCTTCTTGGCCTATCTGCGGAGGTTTCTCGAGCCTCTTCTTGGGGACCTCAGTGTCTTGGCTAATCCGTGGAGTCACACTGGGCTTCCTTTCGATCCTTTTAACTTTTGTCGCCTCGTCGAACTCGTTGTCTTCCGTTGTGGTA
>JARKHS020031595.1:0-95125 GCA_030143305.2 Amblyomma americanum | reverse complement strand
GGACAAAGAAGAATCAGACAGGGCAGGCGCTACGAAGTTCGCAAGAGTGGCGGGACGGGCTAATTGGTGCACGTATGTCATTTTTCGCAAGCTCTAACAGAACACGGACAAAGAAGAAACAGACAGGGCGGGCGCTAAGTTCGCAAGAGTGTCGGGTCGGGCTAATTGGTGCACGTTTGTGATTTTTCGCAAGCGCTAACAGAACACGGACAAGGAAGAAACAGACAGGGCGGGCGCTACCAATTTCGCAAGAGTGGCGAGTCGGGATAATTGGTGCAATTTTTCATTTTTCGCAAGCGCTAACAGAACACGGACAAAGAAGAAATAGACAAGGCGGGCGCTACGAAGTTCGCAAGAGCAGCGGGTCAGTCTAATTGGTGCACGTTTGTCAATTTTCGCAACGCTAACAGAACACGGACAAAGAAGAAACAGACAGGGCGGGCGCTACGATGTTCGCAAGAGTGGCGGGTCGGGCTAATTGGTGTACAATTGTCATTTTTTGCAAGCGCTAACAGAGCACGGACAAAGAAGAAACAGACAGGGCGGGCGAAAGCAATTTCGCAAGAGTGGCGAGTCGGGCTAATTGGTGCAGTTTTGTCATTTCTCGCAAGCGCTAACAGAACACGGGCAAAGAAGAAACGGACAGGGCGGGCGCTACGGAATCGCAAGAGTGGCGGGTCGGGCTAATTGGTGCACGTTTGTCATTTTTCGCAAGCGCTAACAGAACGCGGACAAAGAAGGAACAGACAGGGCGGGCTCTACGAAGTTCGCAAGAGTGGCGGGTCGGTCTAATTGGTGCACGTTTGTCATTTTTCGCAAGCTCTAACAGAACACGGACAAAAAAAAAACAGACAGGGCGGGCGCTACGAAGTTCGCAAGACTGGCGGGTCGGGCTAATTGGTGCACGTTTGTCTTTTTGCGCAAGCCCTAACAGAACACGGACAAAGAAGAAACAGACAGAGCGCGCGCTACGAAGTTCGCAAGAGTGTCGGGGCGGGCTAATTGGTGCACGTTTGTGATTTTTCGCAAGCGCTAACGGAACACGGACAAAGAAGAAACAGACAGGGCGGGAGCTACGAAATAAGCAAAAGTGGCGGGTCGGGCTAATTGGTGCACGTTTGTCATTTTTCGCAAGCGCTAACGGAACACGGACAAAGAAGAAACAGACAGGGCGGGCGCTACGAAGTTCGCAAGAGTGGCGGGTCGGGCTAATTGGTGCACGTTTGTCATTTTTCGCAAGCGCTAACAGGACACGGACAAAGAAGGAACAAACAGGGCGAGCGCAACGAAGTACGCAAGAGTGGCGGATCGGGCTAATTGGTGGACGTTTGTCATTTTTCGCAAGCGCCAGCAGAACACGGACAAAGAAGGAACAGACAGGGCGGGCGCTACGAAGTACGCAAGAGTGGCTGTTCGGGCTAAGTGGTGCACGTTTGTCATTTTTCGCAAGCGCTAACAGAACACGGACAAAGAAGAAACAGACAGGGCGGGCGCTACCTTATTTCGCAAGAGCGGCGGGTCGGGCCAATTGGTGCACGTTTGTCATTTTTCGCAAGCGCTTACAGAACACGGACAAAGAAGAAACAGACAGGGCGGGCGCTACGAAGTTCTCAAGACTGGCGGGTCTGGATAATTGGTGCACGTTTTTCATTTTTCGCAAGCGCGAACAGAACACGGGTAAAGAAGAAATAGACAGGGCGGGCGCTACGAAGCTCGCAAGTGGCGGGTCGTGAAAATTGGTGCACGTTTGTCATTTTTCGCAAGCGCTAACAGAACACGGACAAAGAAGAAACAGACAGGGCGGGTGCTATGAAGTTCGCAAGAGTGGCGGGTCGGGCTATTTTGTGCACGTTTGTCATTTTTCGTAAGCGCTAACAGAACACGGACAAAAAAGAAACAGACAGGGCGGGCGCTGCCAATTTTGCAAGAGTGGCGAGTCGGGCTAATTGGTGCAATTTTGTCATTTTTCGCAAGCGCTAACAGAACACGGACAAAGAAGAAACGGACAGGGCGGGCGCTACGGAGTTCGCAAGAGTGGCGGGTCGGGCTAATTGGTGCACGTTTGTCATTTTTCGCAAGCGCTAACAGAACGCGGACAAAGAAGGAACAGACAGGGCGGGCGCTACGAAGTTCGCAAGAGTGACGGGTCGGGCTAATTGGTGCACGTTTGTCATTTTTCGCAAGCGCTAACAGAACACGGACAAAGAAGAAACAGACAGGGCGGGCGCTACCAATTTCGCAAGAGTGGCGGGTCGGTCTAGTTGGTGCACGTTTGTCATTTTTCGCAAGCGCACCACAGAACACGGACAAAAAGAAACAGACTGGGAGGGAGCTACGAAATTCGCAAGAGAGGCAGGTCGGGCTAATTGGTGCACGTTTGTCATTTTTCGCAAGCTCTAACAGAACACGGACAAAGAAGAAACAGTCAGGGCGGGCGCTACGAAGTTCGCAAGACTGGCGGGTCGGTCGACTTGGTGCACGTTTGTCAGTTTTCGTAGGCGCTAACAGAACACAGACAAAAAAGAAACAGACTGGGCGGGCGCTACCAATTTCGGAAGAGTGGAGGGTCGGGGTAATTGGTGCACGTTTGTCATTTTTCGCAAACGCTAACAGAACACGGACAAAGAAGAAACAGACAGGGCAGGCGCTACGAAGTTCGCAAGAGTGGCGAGTAGGGCTAATTTGTGCACGTTTGTCATTTTTCGCAAGCGCTAACGGAACACGGACAAAGAAGAAACAGACAGGGCGGGCGCTACGAAGTTCGCAAGAGTGGCAGTTCGGGCTAATTGGTGCACGTTTGTCATTTTTCGCAAGCGCTAACAGAACACGGACAAAGAAGGAACAGACAGGGCGGGCGCTACGAAGTTCGAAGGAGTGGCGGGTCGGGCTATTTGGTGCACGTTTGTCATTTTTCGCAAGCGCTAACAGGACACGGACAAAGAAGGAAAAAACAGGGCGTGCGCTACGAAGCTCGCAAGAGTGGCGGATCGGGCTAATTGGTGGACGTTTGTCATTTTTCGCAAGCGCCAGCAGAACACGGACAAAGAAGGAACAGACAGGGCGGGCGCTACGAAGTACGCAAGAGTGGCGGTTCGGGCTAAGTGGTGCTCGTTTGTCATTTTTCACAAGCGCTAACAGAACACGGACAAAGAAGAAACAGACAGGGCGGGCGCTACAAAGTTCGCAAGAGTTGCGGGTCAGGCTAATTGGTGCACGTTTGTCATTTTTCGCAAGCGCTAACAGAACACGAACAAAGAAGAAACAGACAGGGCGGGCGCTACCAATTTCGCAAGAGTGGTGGGTCGGTCTAATTGGTGCACGATTGTCATTTTTCGCAAGCGCTAACAGAACACGGACAAAAAGAAACAGACTGGGCGGGAGCTACGAAATTCGCAAGAGTGGCGGGTCGGGCTAATTGGTGCACGTTTGTCATTTTTCGCAAGCTCTAACAGAACACGGACAAAGAAGAAACAGTCAGGGCGGGCGCTACGAAGTTCGCAAGACTGGCGGGTCGGGCTAATTGGTGCACGTTTGTCATTTTTCGTAAGCGCTAACAGAACACAGACAAAAAAGAAACAGACTGGGCGGGCGCTACCTATTTCGGAAGAGTGGGGGGTCGGGGTAATTGGTGCACGTTTGTCATTTTTCGCAAACGCTAACAGAGCACGGACAAAGAAGAAACAGACAGGGCGGGCGCTACGAAGTTCACAAGAGTGGCGAGTAGGGCTAGATTGTGCACGTTTGCCATTTTTCGCAAGCGCTAACGGAACACGGACAAAGAAGAAACAGACAGGGCGTGCGCTACGAAGTTCGAAGGAGTGGCGTGTCGGGCTAATTGTTGCACGTTTGTCATTTTTCGCAAGCGCTAACAGAACACGGACAAAGAAAGAACAGACCGGGCGTGCGCTACGAAGTTCGAAAGAGTGGCGGGTCGGGCTAATTGGTGCACGTTTGTCATTTTTTTCAAGCGCTAACAGGACTCGGACACAGAAGGAACAAACAGGGCGAGCGCTGCGAAGTTCGCAAGAGTATCGGATCGGGCTAATTGGTTGACGTTTGTTATTTTTCGCAAGCGCTAACAGAACACAGACAAAGAAGAAACAGACAGGGCGTGCGCTCCGAAGTTCGCAAGAGTGGCGTGTCGGGCTAATTGGTGCGCGTTTGTCATTTTTCGCAAGCGCTAACAGAACACGGAAAAAGAAGGAACAGATAGGGCGGGCGCTACGAAGATCGCTCGAGTGGCGAGTCGGGCTAATTGGTGCAAGTTTGTCATTTTGCGCTAGCGCTAACAGAACACCGACAAAGAAGAAACAGACAAGGTGGGCGCTACCAATTCAGCTAGAGTGGCGGGTCGGGCTAATTGGTGCACGTTTGTCATTTTTCGCAAGCGCTAACAGAACACGGACAAGAAGAAACAGACAGGGCGGGCGCTACGAAGTTCGCAAGACTGGCAGGTCGGGCTAATTGGTGCACGTTTGTCACTTTCCGCAAGCCCTAACAGAGCACGGACAAAGAAAAAACAGTCAGGGCGGGCGCTACGAAGTTCGCATCGCAAGAGTGGCGAGTAGGGCTAATTTGTGCACGTTTGTCATTTTTCGCAAGCGCTAACGGAACACGGACAAAGAAGAAACAGACAGGGCGGGCGCTACGAAGTTCGCAAGAGTGGCCGTTCGGGCTAATTGGTGCACGTTTGTCATTTTTCGCAAGCGCTAACAGAACACGGACAAAGAAGGAACAGACAGGGCGTGCGCTACGACGTTCGAAGGAGTGGCGTGTCGGGCTAATTGGTGCACGTTTGTCATTTTCGCAAGCGCTAACAGAACATGGACAAAAAAAAATTGGGCGGGCGCTACCAATTTCGCAAGAGTGGCGGTTCGGGCTAATCGGTGCGCGTTTGTCATTTTTCGCAAGCGCTAACAGAACACGGAAAAAGAAGGAACAGATAGGGCGGGCGCTACGACGATCGCAAGAGTGGCGAGTCGGGCTAATTGGTGCAAGTTTGTCATTTTGCGCTAGCGCTAACAGAACACGGACAAAGAAGAAACAGACAGGGTGGGCGCTACCAATTCAGCAAGAGTGGCGAGTCGGGCTAATTGGTGCACGTTTGTCATTTTTCGCAAGCGCTAACAGAACACGGACAAAGAAGAAACAGACAGGGCGGGCGCTACGAAGTTCGCAAGACGGGCAGGTCGGGCTAATTGGTGCACGTTTGTCATTTTCCGCAAGCCCTAACAGAACACGGACAAAGAAAGAGACAGGGCGGGCGCTAAGAAGTTCGCAAGTGTGTCGGGTCGGGCTAATCGGTGCACGTTTGTGATTTTTCGCAAGCGCTAACAGAACACGGACAAAGATGAAACAGACAGGGCGGGCGCTACCAATTTCGCAAGAGTGGCGAGTCGGGCTAATTGGTGCAATTTTTCATTTTTCGCAAGCGCTAACAGAACACGGACAAAGAAGAAATAGACAGGGCGGGCGCACCGACGTTCGCAAGAGCGGCGGGTACGGATATTTGGTGCACGTTTGTCATTTTTCGCAAGCGCCAACAGAACACGGACAAAGAAGAAACAGACAGGGCGGGCGCTACGAAGTTCGCAAGAGTGGCGAGTCGGGCTCATTGGTGTACATTTGTCATTTTTGGCAAGCGCTAACAGAGCACGGGCAAAGAAGAAACAGACAGGGCGGGCGCTGCCAATTTCGCAAGAGTGGCGAGTCGGGCTAATTGGTGCAATTTTGTCATTTTTCGCAAGCGCTAACAGAACACGGACAAAGAAGAAACGGACAGGGCGGGCGCTACGGAGTTCGCAAGAGTGGCGGGTCGGGCTAATTGGTGCACGTTTGTCATTTTTCGCAAGCGCTAACAGAACGCGGACAAAGAAGGAACAGACAGGGCGGGCGCTACGAAGTTCGCAAGAGTGACGGGTCGGGCTAATTGGTGCACGTTTGTCATTTTTCGCAAGCGCTAACAGAACACGGACAAAGAAGAAACAGACAGGGCGGGCGCTACCAATTTCGCAAGAGTGGCGGGTCGGTCTATTGGTGCACGTTTGTCATTTTTCGCAAGCGCACCACAGAACACGGACAAAAAGAAACAGACTGGGAGGGAGCTACGAAATTCGCAAGAGAGGCGGGTCGGGCTAATTGGTGCACGTTTGTCATTTTTCGCAAGCTCTAACAGAACACGGACAAAGAAGAAACAGTCAGGGCGGGCGCTACGAAGTTCGCAAGACTGGCGGGTCGGTCGAATTGGTGCACGTTTGTCAGTTTTCGTAGGCGCTAAGAGAACACAGACAAAAAAGAAACAGACTGGGCGGGCGCTACCAATTTCGGAAGAGTGGAGGGTCGGGGTAATTGGTGCACGTTTGTCATTTTTCGCAAACGCTAACAGAACACGGACAAAGAAGAAACAGACAGGGCGGGCGCTACGAAGTTCGCAAGAGTGGCGAGTAGGGCTAATTTGTGCACGTATGTCATCTTTCGCAAGCGCTAACGGAACACGGACAAAGAAGAAACAGACAGGGCGGGCGCTACGAAGTTCGCAAGAGTGGCAGTTCGGGCTAATTGGTGCACGTTTGTCATTTTTCGCAAGCGCTAACAGAACACGGACAAAGAAGGAACAGACAGGGCGGGCGCTACGAAGTTCGAAGGAGTGGCGGGTCGGGCTAATTGGTGCACGTTTGTCATTTTTCGCAAGCGCTAACAGGACACGGACAAAGAAGGAAAAAACAGGGCGTGCGCTACGAAGCTCGCAAGAGTGGCGGATCGGGCTAATTGGTGGACGTTTGTCATTTTTCGCAAGCGCCAGCAGAACACGGACAAAGAAGGAACAGACAGGGCGGGCGCTACGAAGTACGCAAGAGTGGCGGTTCGGGCTAAGTGGTGCTCGTTTGTCATTTTTCACAAGCGCTAACAGAAAACGGACAAAAAAGAAACAGACTGGGCGGGCGCTACCTATTTCGGAAGAGTGGGGGGTCGGGGTAATTGGTGCACATTTGTCATTTTTCGCAAACGCTAACAGTGCACGGACAAAGAAGAAACAGACATGGCGGGCGCTACGAAGTTCACAAGAGTGGCGAGTAGGGCTAGATTGTGCACGTTTGTCATTTTTCGCAAGCGCTAACGGAACACGGACAAAGAAGAAACAGACAGGGCGTGCGCTACGAAGTTCGAAGGAGTGGCGTGTCGGGCTAATTGTTGCACGTTTGTCATTTTTCGCAAGCGCTAACAGAACACGGACAAAGAAAGAACAGACCGGGCGTGCGCTACGAAGTTCGAAAGAGTGGCGGGTCGGGCTAATTGGTGCACGTTTGTCATTTTTTGCAAGCGCTAACAGGACTCGGACACAGAAGGAACAAACAGGGCGAGCGCTGCGAAGTTCGCAAGAGTATCGGATCGGGCTAATTGGTGGACGTTTGTTATTTTTCGCAAGCGCTAACAGAACACAGACAAAGAAGAAACAGACAGGGCGTGCGCTACGAAGTTCGCAAGAGTAGCGTGTCGGGCTAATTGGTGCGCGTTTGTCATTTTTCGCAAGCGCTAACAGAACACGGAAAAAGAAGGAACAGATAGGGCGGGCGCTACGAAGATCGCAAGAGTGGCGAGTCGGGCTAATTGGTGCAAGTTTGTCATTTTGCGCTAGCGCTAACAGAACACGGACAAAGAAGAAACAGACAAGGTGGGCGCTACCAATTCAGCAAGAGTGGCGGGTCGGGCTAATTGGTGCACGTTTGTCATTTTTCGCAAGCGCTAACAGAACACGGACAAAGAAGAAACAGACAGGGCGGGCGCTACGAAGTTCGAAGGAGTGGCGGTCGGGCTAATTGGTGCACGTTTGTCATTTTCCGCAAGCCCTAACAGAACACGGACAAGAAGAAACAGACAGGGCGGGCGCTAAGAAGTTCGCAAGTGTGTCGGGTCGGGCTAATCGGTGCACGTTTGTGATTTTTCGCAAGCGCTAACAGAACACGGACAAAGATGAAACAGACAGGGCGGGCGCTACCAATTTCGCAAGAGTGGCGAGTCGGGCTAATTGGTGCAATTTTTCATTTTTCGCAAGCGCTAACAGAACACGGACAAAGAAGAAATAGACAGGGCGGGCGCTACCGACGTTCGCAAGAGCGGCGGGTACGGCTATTTGGTGCACGTTTGTCATTTTTCGCAAGCGCCAACAGAACACGGACAAAGAAGAAACAGACAGGGCGGGCGCTACGAAGTTCGCAAGAGTGGCGGGTCGGGCTAATTGGTGTACATTTGTCATTTTTCGCAAGCGCTAACAGAGCACGGGCAAAGAAGAAACAGACAGGGCGGGCGCTGCCAATTTCGCAAGAGTGGCGAGTCGGGCTAATTGGTGCAATTTTGTCATTTTTCGCAAGCGCTAACAGAACACGGACAAAGAAGAAACGGACAGGGCGGGCGCTACGGAGTTCGCAAGAGTGGCGGGTCGGGCTAATTGGTGCACGTTTGTCATTTTTCGCAAGCGCTAACAGAACGCGGACAAAGAAGGAACAGACAGGGCGGGCGCTACGAAGTTCGCAAGAGTGACGGGTCGGGCTAATTGGTGCACGTTTGTCATTTTTCGCAAGCGCTAACAGAACACGGACAAAGAAGAAACAGACAGGGCGGGCGCTACCAATTTCGCAAGAGTGGCGGGTCGGTCTAATTGGTGCACGTTTGTCATTTTTCGCAAGCGCACCACAGAACACGGACAAAAAGAAACAGACTGGGCGGGAGCTACGAAATTCGCAAGAGAGGCGGGTCGGGCTAATTGGTGCACGTTTGTCATTTTTCGCAAGCTCTAACAGAACACGGACAAAGAAGAAACAGTCAGGGCGGGCGCTACGAAGTTCGCAAGACTGGCGGGTCGGTCGAATTGGTGCACGTTTGTCAGTTTTCGTAAGCGCTAACAGAACACAGACAAAAAAGAAACAGACTGGGCGGGCGCTACCAATTTCGGAAGAGTGGAGGGTCGGGGTAATTGGTGCACGTTTGTCATTTTTCGCAAACGCTAACAGAACACGGACAAAGAAGAAACAGACAGGGCGGGCGCTACGAAGTTCGCAAGAGTGGCGAGTAGGGCTAATTTGTGCACGTTTGTCATTTTTCGCAAGCGCTAACGGAACACGGACAAAGAAGAAACAGACAGGGCGGGCGCTACGAAGTTCGCAAGAGTGGCAGTTCGGGCTAATTGGTGCACGTTTGTCATTTTTCGCAAGCGCTAACAGAACACGGACAAAGAAGGAACAGACAGGGCGGGCGCTACGAAGTTCGAAGGAGTGGCGGGTCGGGCTAATTGGTGCACGTTTGTCATTTTTCGCAAGCGCTAACAGGACACGGACAAAGAAGGAAAAAACAGGGCGTGCGCTACGAAGTTCGCAAGAGTGGCGGATCGGGCTAATTGGTGGACGTTTGTCATTTTTCGCAAGCGCTAACAGAACACGGACAAAGAAGGAACAGACAGGGCGGGCGCTACGAAGTTCGCAAGAGTGGCGGGTCGGGCTAATTGGTGCTCGTTTGTCATTTTTCGCAAGCGCTAACAGAACACGGACAAAGAAGAAACAGACTAGGGCGGGCGCTACGAAGTTCGGAAGAGTGGCGGGTCGGGCTAATTGGTGCACATTTGTCATTTTTCGCAAGCGCTAACAGAACACGGACAAAGAAGAAACAGACATGGCGGGCGCTACGAAGTTCAGCAAGAGTGGCGGGTCGGGCTAATTGGTGCACGTTTGTCATTTTTCGCAAGCGCTAACAGAACACGGACAAAGAAGAAACAGACAGGGCGGGCGCTACGAAGTTCGCAAGAGTGGCGTGTCGGGCTAATTGGTGCACGTTTGTCATTTTTCGCAAGCGCTAACAGAACACGGACAAAGAAAGAACAGACCGGGCGGGCGCTACGAAGTTCGAAAGAGTGGCGGGTCGGGCTAATTGGTGCACGTTTGTCATTTTTCGCAAGCGCTAACAGGACACGGACAAAGAAGAAACAGACAGGGCGGGCGCTGCGAAGTTCGCAAGAGTGGCGGATCGGGCTAATTGGTGGACGTTTGTCATTTTTCGCAAGCGCTAACAGAACACGGACAAAGAAGAAACAGACAGGGCGTGCGCTACGAAGTTCGCAAGAGTAGCGTGTCGGGCTAATTGGTGCGCGTTTGTCATTTTTCGCAAGCGCTAACAGAACACGGAAAAAGAAGGAACAGATAGGGCGGGCGCTACGAAGATCGCAAGAGTGGCGAGTCGGGCTAATTGGTGCAAGTTTGTCATTTTGCGCTAGCGCTAACAGAACACGGACAAAGAAGAAACAGACAAGGTGGGCGCTACCAATTCAGCAAGAGTGGCGGGTCGGGCTAATTGGTGCACGTTTGTCATTTTTCGCAAGCGCTAACAGAACACGGACAAGAAGAAACAGACAGGGCGGGCGCTACGAAGTTCGCAAGACTGGCAGGTCGGGCTAATTGGTGCACGTTTGTCATTTTCCGCAAGCCCTAACAGAACACGGACATAGAAGAAACAGACAGGGCGGGCGCTAAGAAGTTCGCAAGTGTGTCGGGTCGGGCTAATCGGTGCACGTTTGTGATTTTTCGCAAGCGCTAACAGAACACGGACAAAGATGAAACAGACAGGGTGGGCGCTACCAATTTCGCAAGAGTGGCGAGTCGGGCTAGTTGGTGCAATTTTTCATTTTTCGCAAGCGCTAACAGAACACGGACAAAGAAGAAATAGACAGGGCGGGCGCTACGAAGTTCGCAAGAGCGGCGGGTACGGCTAATTGGTGCACGCTTGTCATTTTTCGCAAGCGCCAACAGAACACGGACAAAGAAGAAACAGACAGGGCGGGCGCTACGAAGTTCGCAAGAGTGGCGGGTCGGGCTAATTGGTGTACATTTGTCATTTTTCGCAAGCGCTAACAGAGCACGGACAAAGAAGAAACAGACAGGCCGGGCGCTGCCAATTTCGCAAGAGTGGCGAGTCGGGCTAATTGGCGCAATTTTGTCATTTTTCGCAAGCGCTAACAGAATACGGACAAAGAAGAAACGGACAGGGCAGGCGCTACGGAGTTCGCAAGAGTGGCGGGTCGGGCTAATTGGTGCACGTTTGTCATTTTTCGCAAGCGCTAACAGAACGCGGACAAGGAAGGAACAGACAGGGCGGGCGCTACGAAGTTCGCAAGAGTGACGGGTCGGGCTAATTGGTGCACGTTTGTCATTTTTCGCAAGCGCTAACAGAACACGGACAAAGAAGAAACAGACAGGGCGGGCGCTACCAATTTCGCAAGAGTGGCGGGTCGGTCTAATTGGTGCACGTTTGTCATTTTTCGCAAGCGCACCACAGAACACGGACAAAAAGAAACAGACTGGGCTGCAGCTACGAAATTCGCAAGAGGGGCGGGTCGGGCTAATTGGTGCACGTTTGTCATTTTTCGCAAGCTCTAACAGAACACGGACAAAGAAGAAACAGTCAGGGCGGGCGCTACGAAGTTCGCAAGACTGGCGGGTCGGTCTATTGGTGCACGTTTGTCAGTTTTCGTAAGCGCTAACAGAACACAGACAAAAAAGAAACAGACTGGGCGGGCGCTACCAATTTCGGAAGAGTGGAGGGTCGGGGTAATTGGTGCACGTTTGTCATTTTTCGCAAACGCTAACAGAACACGGACAAAGAAGAAACAGACAGGGCGGGCGCTACGAAGTTCGCAAGAGTGGCGAGTAGGGCTAATTTGTGCACGTTTGTCATTTTTTGCAAGCGCTAACGGAACACGGACAAGGAAGAAACAGACAGGGCGGGCGCTACGAAGTTCGCAAGAGTGGCCGTTCGGGCTAATTGGTGCACGTTTGTCATTTTTCGCAAGCGCTAACAGAACACGGTCAAAGAAGGAACAGACAGGGCGTGCGCTACGAAGTTTGAAGGAGTGGCGTGTCGGGCTAATTGGTGCACGTTTGTCATTTTCGCAAGCGCTAACAGAAGATGGACAAAAAAAAACTGGGCGGGCGCTACCAATTTCGCAAGAGTGGCGGTTCGGGCTAATTGGTGCGCGTTTGTCATTTTTCGCAAGCGCTAACAGAACACGGAAAAAGAAGGAACAGATAGGGCGGGCGCTACGAAGATCGCAAGAGTGGCGAGTAGGGCTAATTGGTGCAAGTTTGTCATTTTGCGCTAGCGCTAACAGAACACGGACAAAGAAGAAACAGACAGGGTGGGCGCTACCAATTCAGCAAGACTGGCAGGTCGGGCTAATTGGAGCACGTTTGTCATTTTCCGCAAGCCCTAACAGAACACGGACAAAGAAGAAACCGACAGGGCGGGCGCAAAGAAGTTCGCAAGAGTGGCGGGTCGGGCTAATTGGTGCACGTTTGTCATTTTTCGCATGCGCTAACAGAACGCGGACAAAGAAGGAACAGACAGGGCGGGCGCTACGAAGTTCGCAAGAGTGACGGGTCGGGCTAATTGGTGCACGTTTGTCATTTTTCGCAAGCGCTAACAGAACACGGACAAAGAAGAAACAGACAGGGCGGGCGCTACCAATTTCGCAAGAGTGGCGGGTCGGTCTATTGGTGCACGTTTGTCATTTTTCGCAAGCGCACCACAGAACACGGACAAAGAAGAAACAGACTGGGCGGGAGCTACGAAATTCGCAAGAGAGGCGGGTCGGGCTAATTGGTGCACGTTTGTCATTTTTCGCAAGCTCTAACAGAACACGGACAAAGAAGAAACAGTCAGGGCGGGCGCTACGAAGTTCGCAAGACTGGCGGGTCGGTCGAATTGGTGCACGTTTGTCAGTTTTCGTAGGCGCTAACAGAACACAGACAAAAAAGAAACAGACTGGGCGGGCGCTACCAATTTCGGAAGAGTGGAGGGTCGGGCTAATTGGTGCACGTTTGTCATTTTTCGCAAGCTCTAACAGAACACGGACAAAGAAGAAACAGTCAGGGCGGGCGCTACAAAGTTCGCAAGACTGGCGGGTCGGTCTAATTGGTGCACGTTTGTCAGTTTTCGTAAGCGCTAACAGAACACAGACAAAAAAGAAACAGACTGGGCGGGCGCTACCAATTTCGGAAGAGTGGAGGGTCGGGGTAATTGGTGCACGTTTGTCATTTTTCGCAAACGCTAACAGAACACGGACAAAGAAGAAACAGACAGGGCGGGCGCTACGAAGTTCGCAAGAGTGGCGAGTAGGGCTAATTTGTGCACGTTTGTCATTTTTCGCAAGCGCTAACGGAACACGGACAAAGAAGAAACAGACAGGGCGGGCGCTACGCAGTTCGCAAGAGTGGCCGTTCGGGCTAATTGGTGCACGTTTGTCGTTTTTCGCAAGCGCTAACAGAACACGGACAAAGAAGGAACAGACAGGGCGTGCGCTACGAAGTTCGAAGGAGTGGCGTGTCGGGCTAATTGGTGCACGTTTGTCATTTTGCGCTAAGCGCTAACAGAACATGGACAAAAAAAAACTGGGCGGGCGCTACCAATTCGCAAGAGTGGCGGTTCGGGCTAATTGGTGCGCGTTTGTCATTTTTCGCAAGCGCTAACAGAACACGGACAAAGAAGGAACAGATAGGGCGGGCGCTACGAAGATCGCAAGAGTGGCGAGTCGGGCTAATTGGTGCAAGTTTGTCATTTTGCGCTAGCGCTAACAGAACACGGACAAAGAAGAAACAGACAGGGTGGGCGCTACCAATTCAGCAAGAGTGGCGGGTCGGGCTAATTGGTGCACGTTTGTCGTTTTTCGCAAGCGCTAACAGAACACGGACAAAGAAGAAACAGACAGGGCGGGCGCTACGAAGTTCGAAAGACGGGCAGGTCGGGCTAATTGGTGCACATTTGTCATTTTCCGCAAGCCCTAACAGAACACGGACAAAGAAGAAACAGACAGGGCGGGCGCTAAGAAGTTCGCAAGTGTGTCGGGTCGGGCTAATCGGTGCACGTTTGTGATTTTTCGCAAGCGCTAACAGAACACGGACAAAGATGAAACAGACAGGGCGGGCGCTACCAATTTCGCAAGAGTGGCGAGTCGGGCTAATTGGTGCAATTTTTCATTTTTCGCAAGCGCTAACAGAACACGGACAAAGAAGAAATGGACAGGGCGGGCGCTACGAAGTTCGCAAGAGCGGCGGGTACGGCTATTTGGTGCACGTTTGTCATTTTTCGCAAGCGCCAACAGAACACGGAAAAAGAAGAAACAGACAGGGCGGGCGCTACGAAGTTCGCAAGAGTGGCGGGTCGGGCTAATTGGTGTACATTTGTCATTTTTCGCAAGCGCTAACAGAGCACGGGCAAAGAAGAAACAGACAGGGCGGGCGCTGCCAATTTCGCAAGAGTGGCGAGTCGGGCTAATTGGTGCAATTTTGTCATTTTTCGCAAGCGCTAACAGAACACGGACAAAGAAGAAACGGACAGGGCGGGCGCTACGGAGTTCGCAAGAGTGGCGGGTCGGGCTAATTGGTGCACGTTTGCCATTTTTCGCAAGCGCTAACAGAACGCGGACAAAGAAGGAACAGACAGGGCGGGCGCTACGAAGTTCGCAAGAGTGACGGGTCGGGCTAATTGGTGCACGTTTGTCATTTTTCGCAAGCGCTAACAGAACACGGACAAAGAAGAAACAGACAGGGCGGGCGCTACCAATTTCGCAAGAGTGGCGGGTCGGTCTAATTGGTGCACGTTTGTCATTTTTCGCAAGCGCACCACAGAACACGGACAAAAAGAAACAGACTGGGCGGGAGCTACGAAATTCGCAAGAGAGGCGGGTCGGGCTAATTGGTGCACGTTTGTCATTTTTCGCAAGCTCTAACAGAACACGGACAAAGAAGAAACAGTCAGGGCGGGCGCTACGAAGTTCGCAAGACTGGCGGGTCGGTCTAATTGGTGCACGTTTGTCAGTTTTCGTAGGCGCTAACAGAACACAGACAAAAAAGAAACAGACTGGGCGGGCGCTACCAATTTCGGAAGAGTGGAGGGTCGGGGTAATTTGTGCACGTTTGTCATTTTTCGCAAGCGCTAACGGAACACGGACAAAGAAGAAACAGACAGGGCGGGCGCTACGAAGTTCGCAAGAGTGGCGGTTCGGGCTAATTGGTGCACGTTTGTCATTTTTCGCAAGCGCTAACAGAACACGGACAAAGAAGAAACAGACAGGGCGGGCGCTACGAAGTTCGCAAGGAGTGGCGGGTCGGGCTAATTGGTGCACGTTTGTCATTTTTCGCAAGTGCTAACAGGACACGGACAAAGAAGGAAAAAACAGGGCGTGCGCTACGAAGCTCGCAAGAGTGGCGGATCGGGCTAATTGGTGGACGTTTGTCATTTTTCGCAAGCGCCAGCAGAACACGGACAAAGAAGGAACAGACAGGGCGGGCGCTACGAAGTACGCAAGAGTGGCGGTTCGGGCTAAGTGGTGCTCGCTTGTCATTTTTCACAAGCGCTAACAGAACACGGACAAAGAAGAAACAGACAGGGCGGGCGCTACAAAGTTCGCAAGAGTGGCGGGTCGGGCTAATTGGTGCACGTTTGTCATTTTTCGCAAGCGCCAACAGAACACGGACAAAGAAGAAACAGACAGGGCGGGCGCTACGAAGTTCGCAAGAGTGGCGGGTCGGGCTAATTGGTGTACATTTGTCATTTTTCGCAAGCGCTAACAGAGCACGGACAAAGAAGAAACAGACAGGCCGGGCGCTGCCAATTTCGCAAGAGTGGCGAGTCGGGCTAATTGGCGCAATTTTGTCATTTTTCGCAAGCGCTAACAGAATACGGACAAAGAAGAAACGGACAGGGCAGGCGCTACGGAGTTCGCAAGAGTGGCGGGTCGGGCTAATTGGTGCACGTTTGTCATTTTTCGCAAGCGCTAACAGAACGCGGACAAGGAAGGAACAGACAGGGCGGGCGCTACGAAGTTCCCAAGAGTGACGGGTCGGGCTAATTGGTGCACGTTTGTCATTTTTCGCAAGCGCTAACAGAACACGGACAAAGAAGAAACAGACAGGGCGGGCGCTACCAATTTCGCAAGAGTGGCGGGTCGGTCTAATTGGTGCACGTTTGTCATTTTTCGCAAGCGCACCACAGAACACGGACAAAAAGAAACAGACTGGGCTGCAGCTACGAAATTCGCAAGAGGGGCGGGTCGGGCTAATTGGTGCACGTTTGTCATTTTTCGCAAGCTCTAACAGAACACGGACAAAGAAGAAACAGTCAGGGCGGGCGCTACGAAGTTCGCAAGACTGGCGGGTCGGTCTATTGGTGCACGTTTGTCAGTTTTCGTAAGCGCTAACAGAACACAGACAAAAAAGAAACAGACTGGGCGGGCGCTACCAATTTCGGAAGAGTGGAGGGTCGGGGTAATTGGTGCACGTTTGTCATTTTTCGCAAACGCTAACAGAACACGGACAAAGAAGAAACAGACAGGGCGGGCGCTACGAAGTTCGCAAGAGTGGCGAGTAGGGCTAATTTGTGCACGTTTGTCATTTTTTGCAAGCGCTAACGGAACACGGACAAGGAAGAAACAGACAGGGCGGGCGCTACGAAGTTCGCAAGAGTGGCCGTTCGGGCTAATTGGTGCACGTTTGTCATTTTTCGCAAGCGCTAACAGAACACGGTCAAAGAAGGAACAGACAGGGCGTGCGCTACGAAGTTTGAAGGAGTGGCGTGTCGGGCTAATTGGTGCACGTTTGTCATTTTCGCAAGCGCTAACAGAACATGGACAAAAAAAAACTGGGCGGGCGCTACCAATTTCGCAAGAGTGGCGGTTCGGGCTAATTGGTGCGCGTTTGTCATTTTTCGCAAGCGCTAACAGAACACGGAAAAAGAAGGAACAGATAGGGCGGGCGCTACGAAGATCGCAAGAGTGGCGAGTAGGGCTAATTGGTGCAAGTTTGTCATTTTGCGCTAGCGCTAACAGAACACGGACAAAGAAGAAACAGACAGGGTGGGCGCTACCAATTCAGCAAGAGTGGCGGGTCGGGCTAATTGGTGTACATTTGTCATTTTTCGCAAGCGCTAACAGAGCACGGACAAAGAAGGAACAGACAGGGCGGGCGCTACGAAGTTCGCAAGAGTGACGGGTCGGGCTAATTGGTGCACGTTTGTCATTTTTCGCAAGCGCTAACAGAACACGGACAAAGAAGAAACAGACAGGGCGGGCGCTACCAATTTCGCAAGAGTGGCGGGTCGGTCTAATTGGTGCACGTTTGTCATTTTTCGCAAGCGCACCACAGAACACGGACAAAAAGAAACAGACAGGGTGGGCGCTACCAATTCAGCAAGAGTGGCGGGTCGGGCTAATTGGTGCACGTTTGTCGTTTTTCGCAAGCGCTAACAGAACACGGACAAAGAAGAAACAGACAGGGCGGGCGCTACGAAGTTCGAAAGACGGGCAGGTCGGGCTAATTGGTGCACATTTGTCATTTTCCGCAAGCCCTAACAGAACACGGACAAAGAAGAAACAGACAGGGCGGGCGCTAAGAAGTTCGCAAGTGTGTCGGGTCGGGCTAATCGGTGCACGTTTGTGATTTTTCGCAAGCGCTAACAGAACACGGACAAAGATGAAACAGACAGGGCGGGCGCTACCAATTTCGCAAGAGTGGCGAGTCGGGCTAATTGGTGCAATTTTTCATTTTTCGCAAGCGCTAACAGAACACGGACAAAGAAGAAATGGACAGGGCGGGCGCTACGAAGTTCGCAAGAGCGGCGGGTACGGCTATTTGGTGCACGTTTGTCATTTTTCGCAAGTGCCAACAGAACACGGAAAAAGAAGAAACAGACAGGGCGGGCGCTACGAAGTTCGCAAGAGTGGCGGGTCGGGCTAATTGGTGTACATTTGTCATTTTTCGCAAGCGCTAACAGAGCACGGGCAAAGAAGAAACAGACAGGGCGGGCGCTGCCAATTTCGCAAGAGTGGCGAGTCGGGCTAATTGGTGCAATTTTGTCATTTTTCGCAAGCGCTAACAGAACACGGACAAAGAAGAAACGGACAGGGCGGGCGCTACGGAGTTCGCAAGAGTGGCGGGTCGGGCTAATTGGTGCACGTTTGCCATTTTTCGCAAGCGCTAACAGAACGCGGACAAAGAAGGAACAGACAGGGCGGGCGCTACGAAGTTCGCAAGAGTGACGGGTCAGGGCTAATTGGTGCACGTTTGTCATTTTTCGAAAGCGCTAACAGAACACGGACAAAGAAGAAACAGACAGGGCGGGCGCTACCAATTTCGCAAGAGTGGCGGGTCGGTCTAATTGGTGCACGTTTGTCATTTTTCGCAAGCGCACCACAGAACACGGACAAAAAGAAACAGACTGGGCGGGAGCTACGAAATTCGCAAGAGAGGCGGGTCGGGCTAATTGGTGCACATTTGTCATTTTTCGCAAGCTCTAACAGAACACGGACAAAGAAGAAACAGTCAGGGCGGGCGCTACGAAGTTCGCAAGACTGGCGGGTCGGTCTTGTTGGTGCACGTTTGTCAGTTTTCGTAGGCGCTAACAGAACACAGACAAAAAAGAAACAGACTGGGCGGGCGCTACCAATTTCGGAAGAGTGGAGGGTCGGGGTAATTTGTGCACGTTTGTCATTTTTCGCAAGCGCTAACGGAACACGGACAAAGAAGAAACAGACAGGGCGGGCGCTGCGAAGTTCCCAAGAGTGGCCGTTCGGGCTAATTGGTGCACGTTTGTCATTTTTCGCAAGCGCTAACAGAACACGGACAAAGAAGGAACAGACAGGGCGGGCGCTACGAAGTTCGAAGGAGTGGCGGGTCGGGCTAATTGGTGCACGTTTGTCATTTTTCGCAAGTGCTAACAGGACACGGACAAAGAAGAAACAGACAGGGCGGGCGCTACGGAGTTCGCAAGAGTGGCGGGTCGGGCTAATTGGTGCACGTTTGTCATTTTTCACAAGCGCTAACAGAACACGGACAAAGAAGAAACAGACAGGGCGGGCGCTACAAAGTTCGCAAGAGTGGCGGGTCGGGCTAATTGGTGCACGTTTGTCATTTTTCGCAAGCGCTAACAGAACACGAACAAAGAAGAAACAGACGGCGGGCGCTACCAATTTCGCAAGAGTGGTGGGTCGGTCTAATTGGTGCACGATTGTCATTTTTCGCAAGCGCTAACAGAACACGGACAAAAAGAAACAGACTGGGCGGGAGCTACGAAATTCGCAAGAGTGGCGGGTCGGGCTAATTGGTGCACGTTTGTCATTTTTCGCAAGCTCTAACAGAACACGGACAAAGAAGAAACAGTCAGGGCGGGCGCTACGAAGTTCGCAAGACTGGCGGGTCGGGCTAATTGGTGCACGTTTGTCATTTTTCGTAAGCGCTAACAGAACACAGACAAAAAAGAAACAGACTGGGCGGGCGCTACCAATTTCGGAAGAGTGGGGGGCGGGGTAATTGGTGCACGTTTGTCATTTTTCGCAAACGCTAACAGAGCACGGACAAAGAAGAAACAGACAGGGCGGGCGCTAGGAAGTTCACAAGAGTGGCGAGTAGGGCTAGTTTGTGCACGTTTGTCATTTTTCGCAAGCGCTAACGGAACACGGACAAAGAAGAAACAGACAGGGCGTGCGCTACGAAGTTCGAAGGAGTGGCGTGTTGGGCTAAATGGTGCACGTTTGTCATTTTCGCAAGCGCTAACAGAACATGGACAAAAAAAAAACTGGTCGGGCGCTACCAATTTCGCAAGAGCGGCGGTTCGGGCTAATTGGTGCGCGTTTGTCATTTTTCGCAAGCGCTAACAGAACACGGACAAAGAAGGAACAGACTAGGGCGGGCGCTACGAAGTTCGCAAGAGTGGCGAGTCGGGCTAATTGGTGCAAGTTTGTCATTTTGCGCTAGCGCTAACAGAACACGGACAAAGAAGAAACAGACAGGGTGGGCGCTACCAATTCAGCAAGAGTGGCGGGTCGGGCTAATTGGTGCACGTTTGTCGTTTTTCGCAAGCGCTAACAGAACACGGACAAAGAAGAAACAGACAGGGCGGGCGCTACGAAGTTCGAAAGACGGGCAGGTCGGGCTAATTGGTGCACATTTGTCATTTTCCGCAAGCCCTAACAGAACACGGACAAAGAAGAAACAGACAGGGCGGGCGCTAAGAAGTTCGCAAGTGTGTCGGGTCGGGCTAATCGGTGCACGTTTGTGATTTTTCGCAAGCGCTAACAGAACACGGACAAAGATGAAACAGACAGGGCGGGCGCTACCAATTTCGCAAGAGTGGCGAGTCGGGCTAATTGGTGCAATTTTTCATTTTTCGCAAGCGCTAACAGAACACGGACAAAGAAGAAATGGACAGGGCGGGCGCTACGAAGTTCGCAAGAGCGGCGGGTACGGCTATTTGGTGCACGTTTGTCATTTTTCGCAAGCGCCAACAGAACACGGAAAAAGAAGAAACAGACAGGGCGGGCGCTACGAAGTTCGCAAGAGTGGCGGGTCGGGCTAATTGGTGTACATTTGTCATTTTTCGCAAGCGCTAACAGAGCACGGGCAAAGAAGAAACAGACAGGGCGGGCGCTGCCAATTTCGCAAGAGTGGCGAGTCGGGCTAATTGGTGCAATTTTGTCATTTTTCGCAAGCGCTAACAGAACACGGACAAAGAAGAAACGGACAGGGCGGGCGCTACGGAGTTCGCAAGAGTGGCGGGTCGGGCTAATTGGTGCACGTTTGCCATTTTTCGCAAGCGCTAACAGAACGCGGACAAAGAAGGAACAGACAGGGCGGGCGCTACGAAGTTCGCAAGAGTGACGGGTCGGGCTAATTGGTGCACGTTTGTCATTTTTCGCAAGCGCTAACAGAACACGGACAAAGAAGAAACAGACAGGGCGGGCGCTACCAATTTCGCAAGAGTGGCGGGTCGGTCTAATTGGTGCACGTTTGTCATTTTTCGCAAGCGCACCACAGAACACGGACAAAAAGAAACAGACTGGGCGGGAGCTACGAAATTCGCAAGAGAGGCGGGTCGGGCTAATTGGTGCACGTTTGTCATTTTTCGCAAGCTCTAACAGAACACGGACAAAGAAGAAACAGTCAGGGCGGGCGCTACGAAGTTCGCAAGACTGGCGGGTCGGTCTAATTGGTGCACGTTTGTCATTTTTCGCAAGCGCTAACAGAACACGGACAAAGAAGAAACAGACAGGGCGGGCGCTACGAAGTTCGCAAGAGTGGCGGGTCGGGCTAATTGGTGCACGTTTGTCATTTTTCGCAAGCGCTAACAGAACACGGACAAAGAAGAAACAGACAGGGCGGGCGCTACGAAGTTCGCAAGAGTGGCGGGTCGGGCTAATTGGTGCACGTTTGTCATTTTTCGCAAGCGCTAACAGAACACGGACAAAGAAGAAACAGACAGGGCGGGCGCTACCAAGTTCGCAAGAGTGGCGGGTCGGGCTAATTGGTGCACGTTTGTCATTTTTCGCAAGCGCTAACAGAACACGGACAAAGAAGAAACAGACAGGGCGGGCGCTACGAAGTTCGCAAGAGTGGCGGGTCGGGCTAATTGGTGCACGTTTGTCATTTTTCGCAAGCGCTAACAGAACACGGACAAAGAAGAAACAGACAGGGCGGGCGCTACGAAGTTCGCAAGAGTGGCGGGTCGGGCTAATTGGTGCACGTTTGTCATTTTTCGCAAGCGCTAACAGAACACGGACAAAGAAGAAACAGACAGGGCGGGCGCTACCAAGTTCGCAAGAGTGGCGGGTCGGGCTAATTGGTGCACGTTTGTCATTTTTCGCAAGCGCTAACAGAACACGGACAAAGAAGAAACAGACAGGGCGGGCGCTACGAAGTTCGCAAGAGTGGCGGGTCGGGCTAATTGGTGCACGTTTGTCATTTTTCGCAAGCGCTAACAGAACACGGACAAAGAAGAAACAGACAGGGCGGGCGCTACGAAGTTCGCAAGAGTGGCGGGTCGGGCTAATTGGTGCACGTTTGTCATTTTTCGCAAGCGCTAACAGAACACGGACAAAAAGAAACAGACGGGCGGGCGCTACGAATTCGCAAGAGTGGCGGTCGGGCTAATTGGTGCACGTTTGTCATTTTTCGCAAGCGCTAACAGAACACGGACAAAGAAGAAACAGACAGGGCGGGCGCTACGAAGTTCGCAAGAGCTGGCGGGTCGGGCTAATTGGTGCACGTTTGTCATTTTTCGCAAGCGCTAACAGAACACGGACAAAGAAGAAACAGACAGGGCGGGCGCTACGAAGTTCGCAAGAGTGGCGGGTCGGGCTAATTGGTGCACGTTTGTCATTTTTCGCAAACGCTAACAGAGCACGGACAAAGAAGAAACAGACAGGGCGGGCGCTAGCGAAGTTCGCAAGAGTGGCGAGTAGGGCTAATTTGTGCACGTTTGTCATTTTTCGCAAGCGCTAACAGAACACGGACAAAGAAGAAACAGACAGGGCGGGCGCTACGAAGTTCGCAAGAGTGGCGGTCGGGCTAATTGGTGCACGTTTGTCATTTTTCGCAAGCGCTAACAGAACACGGACAAAGAAGAAACAGACAGGGCGGGCGCTACCAAGTTCGCAAGAGTGGCGGGTCGGGCTAATTGGTGCACGTTTGTCATTTTTCGCAAGCGCTAACAGAACACGGACAAAGAAGAAACAGACAGGGCGGGCGCTACCAATTTCGCAAGAGTGGCGGGTCGGGCTAATTGGTGCACGTTTGTCATTTTTCGCAAGCGCTAACAGAACACGGACAAAAAGAAACAGACAGGGCGGGCGCTACCAATTTCGCAAGAGTGGCGGGTCGGGCTAATTGGTGCACGTTTGTCATTTTTCGCAAGCGCTAACAGAACACGGACAAAGAAGAAACAGACAGGGCGGGCGCTACGAAGTTCGCAAGAGTGGCGGGTCGGGCTAATTGGTGCACGTTTGTCATTTTTCGCAAGCGCTAACAGAACACGGACAAAGAAGAAACAGACAGGGCGGGCGCTACGAAGTTCGCAAGAGTGGCGGGTCGGGCTAATTGGTGCACGTTTGTCATTTTTCGCAAGCGCTAACAGAACACGGACAAAGAAGAAACAGACAGGGCGGGCGCTACCAAGTTCGCAAGAGTGGCGGGTCGGGCTAATTGGTGCACGTTTGTCATTTTTCGCAAGCGCTAACAGAACACGGACAAAGAAGAAACAGACAGGGCGGGCGCTACGAAGTTCGCAAGAGTGGCGGGTCGGGCTAATTGGTGCACGTTTGTCATTTTTCGCAAGCGCTAACAGAACACGGACAAAGAAGAAACAGACAGGGCGGGCGCTACGAAGTTCGCAAGAGTGGCGGGTCGGGCTAATTGGTGCACGTTTGTCATTTTTCGCAAGCGCCAACAGAACACGGACAAAGAAGAAACAGACAGGGCGGGCGCTACGAAGTTCGCAAGAGTGGCGGGTCGGGCTAATTGGTGCACATTTGTCATTTTTCGCAAGCGCTAACAGAACACGGACAAAGAAGAAACGAGACAGGGCGGGCGCTACGAAGTTCGCAAGAGTGGCGGGTCGGGCTAATTGGTGCACGTTTGTCATTTTTCGCAAGCGCTAACAGAACACGGACAAAGAAGGAACAGACAGGGCGGGCGCTACGAAGTTCGCAAGAGTGGCGGGTCGGGCTAATTGGTGCACGTTTGTCATTTTTCGCAAGCGCTAACAGAACACGGACAAAGAAGAAACAGACAGGGCGGGCGCTACCAATTTCGCAAGAGTGGCGGGTCGGTCTAATTGGTGCACGTTTGTCATTTTTCGCAAGCGCACCACAGAACACGGACAAAAAGAAACAGACTGGGCGGGAGCTACGAAATTCGCAAGAGAGGCGGGTCGGGCTAATTGGTGCACGTTTGTCATTTTTCGCAAGCTCTAACAGAACACGGACAAAGAAGAAACAGTCAGGGCGGGCGCTACGAAGTTCGCAAGACTGGCGGGTCGGTCTAATTGGTGCACGTTTGTCAGTTTTCGTAGGCGCTAACAGAACACAGACAAAAAAGAAACAGACTGGGCGGGCGCTACGAAGTTCGCAAGACTGGCGGGTCGGTCTTGTTGGTGCACGTTTGTCAGTTTTCGTAGGCGCTAACAGAACACAGACAAAAAAGAAACAGACTGGGCGGGCGCTACCAATTTCGGAAGAGTGGAGGGTCGGGGTAATTTGTGCACGTTTGTCATTTTTCGCAAGCGCTAACGGAACACGGACAAAGAAGAAACAGACAGGGCGGGCGCTGCGAAGTTCCCAAGAGTGGCCGTTCGGGCTAATTGGTGCACGTTTGTCATTTTTCGCAAGCGCTAACAGAACACGGACAAAGAAGGAACAGACAGGGCGGGCGCTACGAAGTTCGAAGGAGTGGCGGGTCGGGCTAATTGGTGCACGTTTGTTATTTTTCGCAAGTGCTAACAGGACACGGACAAAGAAGGAAAAAACAGGGCGTGCGCTACGAAGCTCGCAAGAGTGGCGGATCGGGCTAATTGGTGGACGTTTGTCATTTTTCGCAAGCGCCAGCAGTACACGGACAAAGAAGGAACAGACAGGGCGGGCGCTTCGAAGTACGCAAGAGTGGCGGTTCGGGCTAAGTGGTGCTCGCTTGTCATTTTTCACAAGCGCTAACAGAACACGGACAAAGAAGAAACAGACAGGGCGGGCGCTACAAAGTTCGCAAGAGTGGCGGGTCGGGCTAATTGGTGCACGTTTGTCATTTTTCGCAAGCGCTAACAGAACACGAACAAAGAAGAAACAGACGGCGGGCGCTACCAATTTCGCAAGAGTGGTGGGTCGGTCTAATTGGTGCACGATTGTCATTTTTCGCAAGCGCTAACAGAACACGGACAAAAAGAAACAGACTGGGCGGGAGCTACGAAATTCGCAAAAGTGGCGGGTCGGGCTAATTGGTGCACGTTTGTCATTTTTCGCAAGCTCTAACAGAACACGGACAAAGAAGAAACAGTCAGGGCGGGCGCTACGAAGTTCGCAAGACTGGCGGGTCGGGCTAATTGGTGCACGTTTGTCATTTTTCGTAAGCGCTAACAGAACACAGACAAAAAAGAAACAGACTGGGCGGGCGCTACCAATTTCGGAAGAGTGGGGGGCGGGGTAATTGGTGCACGTTTGTCATTTTTCGCAAACGCTAACAGAGCACGGACAAAGAAGAAACAGACAGGGCGGGCGCTAGGAAGTTCACAAGAGTGGCGAGTAGGGCTAGTTTGTGCACGTTTGTCATTTTTCGCAAGCGCTAACGGAACACGGACAAAGAAGAAACAGACAGGGCGTGCGCTACGAAGTTCGAAGGAGTGGCGTGTTGGGCTAAATGGTGCACGTTTGTCATTTTCGCAAGCGCTAACAGAACATGGACAAAAAAAAAAACTGGTCGGGCGCTACCAATTTCGCAAGAGCGGCGGTTCGGGCTAATTGGTGCGCGTTTGTCATTTTTCGCAAGCGCTAACAGAACACGGACAAAGAAGGAACAGATAGGGCGGGCGCTACGAAGATCGCAAGAGTGGCGAGTCGGGCTAATTGGTGCACGTTTGTCATTTTGCGCTAGCGCTAACAGAACACGGACAAAGAAGAAACAGACAGGGTGGGCGCTACCAATTCAGCAAGAGTGGCGGGTCGGCCTAATTGGTGCACGTTTGTCATTTTTCGCAAGCGCTAACAGAACACGGACAAAGAAGAAACAGACAGGGCGGGCGCTACGAAGTTCGCAAGACTGGCACGTGGGGCTAATTGGTGCACGTTTGTCATTTTCCGCAAGCGCTAACAGAACACGGACAAAGAAGAAACAGACAGGGCGGGCGCTAAGAAGTTCGCAAGTGTGTCGGGTCGGGCTAATCGGTGCACGTTTGTGATTTTTCGCAAGCGCTAACAGAACACGGACAAAGATGAAACAGACAGGGCGGGCGCTACGAATTTCGCAAGAGTGGCGAGTCGGGCTAATTGGTGCAATTTTTCATTTTTCGCAAGCGCTAACAGAACACGGACAAAGAAGAAATAGACAGGGCGGGCGCTACGAAGTTCGCAAGAGCGGCGGGTACGGCTAATTGGTGCACGTTTGTCATTTTTCGCAAGCGCCAACAGAACACGGAAAAAGAAGAAACAGACAGGGCGGGCGCTACGAAGTTCGCAAGAGTGGCGGGTCGGGCTAATTGGTGTACATTTGTCATTTTTCGCAAGCGCTAACAGAGCACGGACAAAGAAGAAACAGACAGGGCGGGCGCTGCCAATTTCGCAAGAGTGGCGAGTCGGGCTAATTGGTGCAATTTTGTCATTTTTCGCAAGCGCTAACAGAACACGGACAAAGAAGAAACAGACAGGGCGGGCGCTACGGAGTTCGCAAGAGTGGCGGGTCGGGCTAATTGGTGCACGTTTGTCATTTTTCGCAAGCGCTAACAGAACGCGGACAAAGAAGGAACAGACAGGGCGGGCGCTACGAAGTTCGCAAGAGTGACGGGTCGGGCTAATTGGTGCACGTTTGTCATTTTTCGCAAGCTCTAACAGAACACGGACAAAGAAGAAACAGTCAGGGCGGGCGCTACGAAGTTCGCAAGACTGGCGGGTCGGTCTAATTGGTGCACGTTTGTCATTTTTCGTAAGCGCTAACAGAACACAGACAAAAAAGAAACAGACTGGGCGGGCGCTACCAATTTCGGAAGAGTGGAGGGTCGGGCGTAATTGGTGCACGTTTGTCATTTTTCGCAAACGCTAACAGAACACGGACAAAGAAGAAACAGACAGGGCGGGCGCTACGAAGTTCGCAAGAGTGGCGGGTCGGGCTAATTGGTGCACGTTTGTCATTTTTCGCAAGCGCTAACAGAACACGGACAAAGAAGAAACAGACAGGGCGGGCGCTACGAAGTTCGGAAGAGTGGCGGGTCGGGCTAATTGGTGCACGTTTGTCATTTTTCGCAAGCGCTAACAGAACACGGACAAAGAAGAAACAGACAGGGCGGGCGCTACAAAGTTCGCAAGAGTGGCGGGTCGGGCTAATTGGTGCACGTTTGTCATTTTTCGCAAGCGCTAACAGAACACGGACAAAGAAGAAACAGACAGGGCGGGCGCTACGAAGTTCGCAAGAGTGGCGGGTCGGGCTAATTGGTGCACGTTTGTCATTTTTCGCAAGCTGCTAACAGGACACGGACAAAGAAGGAAAAAACAGGGCGAGCGCTACGAAGCTCGCAAGAGTGGCGGATCGGGCTAATTGGTGGACGTTTGTCATTTTTCGCAAGCGCCAGCAGAACACGGACAAAGAAGGAACAGACAGGGCGGGCGCTACGAAGTTCGCAAGAGTGGCGGGTCGGGCTAATTGGTGCACGTTTGTCATTTTTCGACAAGCGCTAACAGAAGCACGGAGCAAAGAAGAAACAGACAGGGCGGGCGCTACGAAGTTCGCAAGAGTGGCGGGTCGGGCTAATTGGTGCACGTTTGTCATTTTTCGCAAGCGCTAACAGAACACGGACAAAGAAGAAACAGACAGGGCGGGCGCTACCAATTTCGCAAGAGTGGCGGGTCGGTCTAATTGGTGCACGTTTGTCATTTTTCGCAAGCGCACCACAGAACACGGACAAAAAGAAACAGACTGGGCGGGAGCTACGAAATTCGCAAGAGAGGCGGGTCGGGCTAATTGGTGCACGTTTGTCATTTTTCGCAAGCTCTAACAGAACACGGACAAAGAAGAAACAGTCAGGGCGGGCGCTACGAAGTTCGCAAGACTGGCGGGTCGGTCTAATTGGTGCACGTTTGTCAGTTTTCGTAGGCGCTAACAGAACACAGACAAAAAAGAAACAGACTGGGCGGGCGCTACCAATTTCGGAAGAGTGGAGGGTCGGGGTAATTGGTGCACGTTTGTCATTTTTCGCAAACGCTAACAGAACACGGACAAAGAAGAAACAGACAGGGCGGGCGCTACGAAGTTCGCAAGAGTGGCGAGTAGGGCTAATTTGTGCACGTTTGTCATTTTTCGCAAGCGCTAACGGAACACGGACAAAGAAGAAACAGACAGGGCGGGCGCTACGAAGTTCGCAAGAGTGGCCGTTCGGGCTAATTGGTGCACGTTTGTCATTTTTCGCAAGCGCTAACAGAACACGGACAAAGAAGGAACAGACAGGGCGGGCGCTACGAAGTTCGAAGGAGTGGCGGGTCGGGCTAATTGGTGCACGTTTGTCATTTTTCGCAAGTGCTAACAGGACACGGACAAAGAAGGAAAAAACAGGGCGTGCGCTACGAAGCTCGCAAGAGTGGCGGATCGGGCTAATTGGTGGACGTTTGTCATTTTTCGCAAGCGCCAGCAGAACACGGACAAAGAAGGAACAGACAGGGCGGGCGCTACGAAGTACGCAAGAGTGGCGGTTCGGGCTAAGTGGTGCTCGTTTGTCATTTTTCACAAGCGCTAACAGAACACGGACAAAGAAGAAACAGACAGGGCGGGCGCTACAAAGTTCGCAAGAGTGGCGGGTCGGGCTAATTGGTGCACGTTTGTCATTTTTCGCAAGCGCTAACAGAACACGAACAAAGAAGAAACAGACAGGGCGGGCGCTACCAATTTCGCAAGAGTGGTGGGTCGGTCTAATTGGTGCACGATTGTCATTTTTCGCAAGCGCTAACAGAACACGGACAAAAAGAAACAGACTGGGCGGGAGCTACGAAATTCGCAACAGTGGCGGGTCGGGCTAATTGGTGCACGTTTGTCATTTTTCGCAAGCTCTAACAGAACACGGACAAAGAAGAAACAGTCAGGGCGGGCGCTACGAAGTTCGCAAGACTGGCGGGTCGGGCTAATTGGTGCACGTTTGTCATTTTTCGTAAGCGCTAACAGAACACAGACAAAAAAGAAACAGACTGGGCGGGCGCTACCAATTTCGGAAGAGTGGGGGGTCGGGGTAATTGGTGCACGTTTGTCATTTTTCGCAAACGCTAACAGAGCACGGACAAAGAAGAAACAGACAGGGCGGGCGCTAGGAAGTTCACAAGAGTGGCGAGTAGGGCTAGTTTGTGCACGTTTGTCATTTTTCGCAAGCGCTAACGGAACACGGACAAAGAAGAAACAGACAGGGCGTGCGCTACGAAGTTCGAAGGAGTGGCGTGTTGGGCTAAATGGTGCACGTTTGTCATTTTCGCAAGCGGTAACAGAACATGGACAAAAAAAAACTGGTCGGGCGCTACCAATTTCGCAAGAGTGGCGGTTCGGGCTAATTGGTGCGCGTTTGTCATTTTTCGCAAGCGCTAACAGAACACGGAAAAAGAAGGAACAGATAGGGCGGGCGCTACGAAGATCGCAAGAGTGGCGAGTCGGGCTAATTGGTGCAAGTTTGTCATTTTGCGCTAGCGCTAACAGAACACGGACAAAGAAGAAACAGACAGGGTGGGCGCTACCAATTCAGCAAGAGTGGCGGGTCGGCCTAATTGGTGCACGTTTGTCATTTTTCGCAAGCGCTAACAGAACACGGACAAAGAAGAAACAGACAGGGCGGGCGCTACGAAGTTCGCAAGACTGGCACGTGGGGCTAATTGGTGCACGTTTGTCATTTTCCGCAAGCCCTAACAGAACACGGACAAAGAAGAAACAGACAGGGCGGGCGCTAAGAAGTTCGCAAGTGTGTCGGGTCGGGCTAATCGGTGCACGTTTGTGATTTTTCGCAAGCGCTAACAGAACACGGACAAAGATGAAACAGACAGGGCGGGCGCTACGAATTTCGCAAGAGTGGCGAGTCGGGCTAATTGGTGAAATTTTTCATTTTTCGCAAGCGCTAACAGAACACGGACAAAGAAGAAATAGACAGGGCGGGCGCTACGAAGTTCGCAAGAGCGGCGGGTACGGCTAATTGGTGCACGTTTGTCATTTTTCGCAAGCGCCAACAGAACACGGACAAAGAAGAAACAGACAGGGCGGGCGCTACGAAGTTCGCAAGAGTGGCGGGTCGGGCTAATTGGTGTACATTTCTCATTTTTCGCAATCGCTAACAGAGCACGGACAAAGAAGAAACAGACAGGGCGGGCGCTGCCAATTTCGCAAGAGTGGCGAGTCGGGCTAATTGGTACAATTTTTTCATTTTTTGCAAGCGCTAACAGAACACGGACAAAGAAGAAACGGACAGGGCGGGCGCTACGGAGTTCGCAAGAGTGGCGGGTCGGGCTAATTGGTGCACGTTTGTCATTTTTCGCAACCGCTAACAGAACGCGGACAAAGAAGGAACAGACAGGGCGGGCGCTACGAAGTTCGCAAGAGTGACGGGTCGGGCTATTGGTGCACGTTTGTCATTTTTCGCAAGCGCTAACAGAACACGGACAAAGAAGAAACAGACAGGGCGGGCGCTACCAATTTCGCAAGAGTAACGGGTCGGTCTAATTGGTGCACGTTTGTTATTTTTCGCAAGCGCACCACAGAACACGGACAAAAAGAAACAGACTGGGCGGGAGCTACGAAATTCGCAAGAGTGGCGGGTCGGGCTAATTGGTGCACGTTTTCATTTTTCGCAAGCTCTAACAGAACACGGACAAAGAAGAAACAGTCAGGGTGGGCGCTACGAAGTTCGCATGACTGGCGGGTTGGTCTAATTGGTGCACGTTTGTCAGTTTTCGTAAGCGCTAACAGAACACAGACAAAAAAGAAACAGACTGGGCGGGCGCTACCAATTTCGGAAGAGTGGAGGGTCGGGGTAATTGGTGCACGTTTGTCATTTTTCGCAAACGCTAACAGAACACGAACAAAGAAGCAACAGACAGGGCGGGCGCTACGAAGTACGCAAGAGTGGCGGTTCGGGCTAAGTGGTGCTCGTTTGTCATTTTTCGCAAGCGCTAAGAGAACACGGACAAAGAAGAAACAGACAGGGCGGGCGCTACAAAGTTCGCAAGAGTGGCGGGTCGGGCTAATTGGTGCACGTTTGTCATTTTTCGCAAGCGCTAACAGAACACGGACAAAGAAGGAACAGACAGGGCGGGCGCTACGAAGTTCGCAAGAGTGGCGGGTCGGGCTATTGGTGCACGTTTGTCATTTTTCGCAAGCGCTAACAGAACACGGACAAAGAAGAAACAGACAGGGCGGGCGCTACCAATTTCGCAAGAGTGGCGGGTCGGTCTAATTGGTGCACGTTTGTCATTTTTCGCAAGCGCTAACAGAACACGGACAAAAAGAAACAGACTGGGCGGGAGCTACGAAATTCGCAAGAGTGGCGGGTCGGGCTAATTGGTGCACGTTTGTCATTTTTCGCAAGCTCTAACAGAACACGGACAAAGAAGAAACAGTCAGGGCGGGCGCTACGAAGTTCGCAAGACTGGCGGGTCGGGCTAATTGGTGCACGTTTGTCAGTTTTCGTAAGCGCTAACAGAACACAGACAAAAAAGAAACAGACTGGGCGGGCGCTACCAATTTCGGAAGAGTGGAGGGTCGGGGTAATTGGTGCACGTTTGTCATTTTTCGCAAACGCTAACAGAACACGGACAAAGAAGAAACAGACAGGGCGGGCGCTACGAAGTTCGCAAGAGTGGCGGTTCGGGCTAATTGGTGCACGTTTGTCATTTTTCGCAAGCGCTAACAGAACACGGACAAAGAAGAAACAGACAGGGCGGGCGCTACGAAGTTCGCAAGAGTGGCGGGTCGGGCTAATTGGTGCACGTTTGTCATTTTTCGCAAGCGCTAACAGAACACGGGCAAAGAAGAAACAGACAGGGCGGGCGCTACGAAGTTCGCAAGAGTGGCGGGTCGGGCTAATTGGTGCACGTTTGTCATTTTTCGCAAGCGCTAACAGAACACGGACAAAAAGAAACAGACTGGGCGGGAGCTACGAAATTCGCAAGAGTGGCGGGTCGGGCTAATTGGTGCACGTTTGTCATTTTTCGCAAGCTCTAACAGAACACGGACAAAGAAGAAACAGTCAGGGCGGGCGCTACGAAGTTCGCAAGACTGGCGGGTCGGGCTAATTGGTGCACGTTTGTCATTTTTCGTAAGCGCTAACAGAACACAGACAAAAAAGAAACAGACTGGGCGGGCGCTACCAATTTCGGAAGAGTGGAGGGTCGGGCGTAATTGGTGCACGTTTGTCATTTTTCGCAAACGCTAACAGAACACGGACAAAGAAGAAACAGACAGGGCGGGCGCTACGAAGTTCGCAAGAGTGGCGGTTCGGGCTAATTGGTGCACGTTTGTCATTTTTCGCAAGCGCTAACAGAACACGGACAAAGAAGGAACAGACAGGGCGGGCGCTACGAAGTTCGAAGGAGTGGCGGGTCGGGCTAATTGGTGCACGTTTGTCATTTTTCGCAAGCGCAAACAGGACACGGGCAAAGAAGGAAACAGACAGGGCGGGCGCTACGAAGCTCGCAAGAGTGGCGGATCGGGCTAATTGGTGGACGTTTGTCATTTTTCGCAAGCGCCAGCAGAACACGGACAAAGAAGAAACAGACAGGGCGGGCGCTACGAAGTTCGCAAGAGTGGCGGTCGGGCTAATTGGTGCACGTTTGTCATTTTTCGCAAGCGCTAACAGAACACGGACAAAGAAGAAACAGACAGGGCGGGCGCTACGAAGTTCGCAAGAGTGGCGGGTCGGGCTAATTGGTGCACGTTTGTCATTTTTCGCAAGCGCTAACAGAACACGGACAAAGAAGAAACAGACAGGGCGGGCGCTACGAAGTTCGCAAGAGTGGCGGGTCGGGCTAATTGGTGCACGTTTGTCATTTTTCGCAAGCGCTAACAGGACACGGACAAAGAAGGAAAAAACAGGGCGAGCGCTACGAAGCTCGCAAGAGTGGCGGATCGGGCTAATTGGTGGACGTTTGTCATTTTTCGCAAGCGCCAGCAGAACACGGACAAAGAAGGAACAGACAGGGCGCTACGAAGTTCGCAAGAGTGGCGGGTCGGGCTAATTGGTGCACGTTTGTCATTTTTCGCGAGCACTAACAGAACACAGACAAAGAAGAAAGAGACAGGGCGGGCGCTACGAAGTTCGCAAGAGTGGCGGGTCGGGCTAATTGGTGTACGATTGTCATTTTTTGCAAGCGCTACCAGAGCACGGACAAAGAAGAAACAGACAGGGCGGGCGAAAGCAATTTCTCAAGAGTGGCAAGTCGGGCTAATTGGTGCAGTGTTGTCATTTTTCGCAAGCGCTAACAGAACACGGGCAAAGAAGAAACGGACAGGGCGGGCGCTACGGAATCGCAAGAGTGGCGGGTCGGGCTAATTGGTGCACGTTTGTCATTTTTCGCAAGCGCTAACAGAACGCGGACAAAGAAGGAACAGACAGGGCGGGCGCTACGAAGTTCGCAAGAGTGACGGGCCGGGCTAATTGGTGCACGTTTGTCATTTTTCGCAAGCGCTAACAGAACACGGACAAAGAAGAAACAGACAGGGCGGGCGCTACCAATTTCGCAAGAGTGGCGGGTCGGTCTAATTGTTGCACGTTTGTCATTTTTCGCAAGCGCACCACAGAACACGGACAAAAAGAAACAGACTGGGCGGGAGCTACGAAATTCGCAAGTGTCGGGTCGGGCTAATTGGTGCACGTTTGTCATTTTTCGCAAGCTCTAACAGAACACGGACAAAGAAGAAACAGTCAGGGCGGGCGCTACGAAGTTCGCAAGACTGGCGGGTCGGTCTATTGGTGCACGTTTGTCATTCTTCGTAAGCGCTAACAGAACACAGACAAAAAAGAAACAGACTGGGCGGGCGCTACCAATTTCGAAAGAGTGGAGGGTCGGGGTAATTGGTGCACGTTTGTCATTTTTCGCAAACGCTAACAGGACACGGACAAAGAAGAAACAGACAGGGCGGGCGCTACGAAGTTCGCAAGAGTGGCGAGTAGGGCTAATTTGTGCACGTTTGTCATTTTTCGCAAGCGCTAACGGAACACGGACAAAGAAGAAACAGACAGGGCGGGCGCTACGAAGTTCGCAAGAGTGGCCGTTCGGGCTAATTGGTGCACGTTTGTCATTTTTCGGAAGCGCTAACAGAACACGGACAAAGAAGGAACAGACAGGGCGGGCGCTACGATGTTCGAAGGAGTGGCGGGTCGGGCTAATTGGTGCACGTTTGTCATTTTTCGAAAGCGCTAACAGGACACGGACAAAGAAGGAAAAAACAGGGCGTGCGCTACGAAGCTCGCAAGAGTGGCGGATCGGGCTAATTGGTGGACGTTTGTCATTTTTCGCAAGCGCCAGCAGAACACGGACAAAGAAGGAACAGACAGGGCGGGCGCTACGAAGTTCGCAAGACTGGCGGGTCGGTCTAATTGGTGCACGTTTGTCAGTTTTCGTAAGCGCTAACAGAACACAGACAAAAAAGAAACAGACGGGTCGGGCGCTACCAATTTCGGAAGAGTGCAGGGTCGGGGTAATTGGTGCACGTTTGTCATTTTTCGCAAACGCTAACAGAACACGGACAAAGAAGAAACAGACAGGGCGGGCGCTACGAAGTTCGCAAGAGTGGCGAGTAGGGCTATTTGTGCACGTTTGTCATTTTTCGCAAGCGCTAACGGAACACGGACAAAGAAGAAACAGACAGGGCGGGCGCTACAAAGTTCGCAAGAGTGGCCGTTCGGGCTAATTGGTGCACGTTTGTCATTTTTCGCAAGCGCTAACAGAACACGGACAAAGAAGGAACAGACAGGGCGGGCGCTACGAAGTTCGAAGGAGTGGCGGGTCGGGCTAATTGGTGCACGTTTGTCATTTTTCGCAAGCGCCAGCAGAACACGGACAAAGAAGGAAGAGACAGGGCGGGCGCTACGAAGTACGCAAGAGTGGCGGTTCGGGCTAAGTGGTGCTCGTTTGTCATTTTTCGCAAGCGCTAACAGAACACGGACAAAGAAGAAACAGACAGGGCGGGCGCTACAAAGTTCGCAAGAGTGGCGGGTCGGGCTAATTGGTGCACGTTTGTCATTTTTCGCAAGCGCTAACAGAACACGGACAAAGAAGAAACAGACAGGGCGGGCGCTACCAATTTCGCAAGAGTGGCGGGTCGGTCTAATTGGTGCACGATTGTCATTTTTCGCAAGCGCTAACAGAACACGGACAAAAAGAAACAGACTGGGCGGGAGCTACGAAATTCGCAAGAGTGGCGGGTCGGGCTACTTGGTGCACGTTTGTCATTTTTCGCAAGCTCTAACAGAACACGGACAAAGAAGAAACAGTCAGGGCGGGCGCTACGAAGTTCGCAAGACTGGCGGGTCGGGCTAATTGGTGCACGTTTGTCATTTTTCGTAAGCGCTAACAGAACACAGACAAAAAAGAAACAGACTGGGCGGGCGCTACAAATTTCGCAAGAGTGGAGGGTCGGCGTAATTGGTGCACGTTTGTCATTTTTCGCAAACGCTAACAGAGCACGGACAAAGAAGAAACAGACAGGGCGGGCGCTACGAAGTTCGCAAGTGTGGCGAGTAGGGCTAGTTTGTGCACGTTTGTCATTTTTCGCAAGCGCTAACGGAACACGGACAAAGAAGAAACAGACAGGGCGGGCGCTACGAAGTTCGCAAGAGTGGCCGTTCGGGCTAATTGGTGCACGTTTGTCATTTTTCGCAAGCGCTAACAGAACACGGACAAAGAAGGAACAGACAGGGCGGGCGCTACGAAGTTCGAAGGAGTGGCGGGTCGGGCTAATTGGTGCACGTTTGTCATTTTTCGCAAGCGCTAACAGGACACGGACAAAGAAGGAAAAAACAGGGCGAGCGCTACGAAGCTCGCAAGAGTGGCGGATCGGGCTAATTGGTGGACGTTTGTCATTTTTCGCAAGCGCCAGCAGAACACGGACAAAGAAGGAACAGACAGGGCGGGCGCTACGAAGTACGCAAGAGTGGCGGTTCGGGCTAAGTGGTGCTCGTTTGTCATTTTTCGCAAGCGCTAACAGAACACGGACAAAGAAGAAACAGACAGGGCGGGCGCTACAAAGTTCGCAAGAGTGGCGGGTCGGGCTAATTGGTGCACGTTTGTCATTTTTCGCAAGCGCTAACAGAACACGGACAAAGAAGAAACAGACAGGGCGGGCGCTACGATGTTCGAAGGAGTGGCGGGTCGGGCTAATTGGTGCACGTTTGTCATTTTTCGAAAGCGCTAACAGGACACGGACAAAGAAGGAAAAAACAGGGCGTGCGCTACGAAGCTCGCAAGAGTGGCGGATCGGGCTAATTGGTGGACGTTTGTCATTTTTCGCAAGCGCCAGCAGAACACGGACAAAGAAGGAACAGACAGGGCGGGCGCTACGAAGTTCGCAAGACTGGCGGGTCGGTCTAATTGGTGCACGTTTGTCATTTTTCGCAAGCGCTAACAGAACACAGACAAAAAAGAAACAGACTGGGCGGGCGCTACGAATTTCGGAAGAGTGGCGGGTCGGGCTAATTGGTGCACGTTTGTCATTTTTCGCAAGCGCTAACAGAACACGGACAAAGAAGAAACAGACAGGGCGGGCGCTACGAAGTTCGCAAGAGTGGCGGGTCGGGCTAATTGGTGCACGTTTGTCAGTTTTCGCAAGCGCTAACAGAACACGGACAAAGAAGAAACAGACAGGGCGGGCGCTACCAATTTCGGAAGAGTGCAGGGTCGGGGTAATTGGTGCACGTTTGTCATTTTTCGCAAACGCTAACAGAACACGGACAAAGAAGAAACAGACAGGGCGGGCGCTACGAAGTTCGCAAGAGTGGCGAGTAGGGCTATTTGTGCACGTTTGTCATTTTTCGCAAGCGCTAACGGAACACGGACAAAGAAGAAACAGACAGGGCGGGCGCTACAAAGTTCGCAAGAGTGGCCGTTCGGGCTAATTGGTGCACGTTTGTCATTTTTCGCAAGCGCTAACAGAACACGGACAAAGAAGGAACAGACAGGGCGGGCGCTACGAAGTTCGAAGGAGTGGCGGGTCGGGCTAATTGGTGCACGTTTGTCATTTTTCGCAAGCGCCAGCAGAACACGGACAAAGAAGGAAGAGACAGGGCGGGCGCTACGAAGTACGCAAGAGTGGCGGTTCGGGCTAAGTGGTGCTCGTTTGTCATTTTTCGCAAGCGCTAACAGAACACGGACAAAGAAGAAACAGACAGGGCGGGCGCTACAAAGTTCGCAAGAGTGGCGGGTCGGGCTAATTGGTGCACGTTTGTCATTTTTCGCAAGCGCTAACAGAACACGGACAAAGAAGAAACAGACAGGGCGGGCGCTACCAATTTCGCAAGAGTGGCGGGTCGGTCTAATTGGTGCACGATTGTCATTTTTCGCAAGCGCTAACAGAACACGGACAAAAAGAAACAGACTGGGCGGGAGCTACGAAATTCGCAAGAGTGGCGGGTCGGGCTACTTGGTGCACGTTTGTCATTTTTCGCAAGCTCTAACAGAACACGGACAAAGAAGAAACAGTCAGGGCGGGCGCTACGAAGTTCGCAAGACTGGCGGGTCGGGCTAATTGGTGCACGTTTGTCATTTTTCGTAAGCGCTAACAGAACACAGACAAAAAAGAAACAGACTGGGCGGGCGCTATAAATTTCGGAAGAGTGGAGGGTCGGCGTAATTGGTGCACGTTTGTCATTTTTCGCAAACGCTAACAGAGCACGGACAAAGAAGAAACAGACAGGGCGGGCGCTACGAAGTTCACAAGTGTGGCGAGTAGGGCTAGTTTGTGCACGTTTGTCATTTTTCGCAAGCGCTAACGGAACACGGACAAAGAAGAAACAGACAGGGCGGGCGCTACGAAGTTCGCAAGAGTGGCCGTTCGGGCTAATTGGTGCACGTTTGTCATTTTTCGCAAGCGCTAACAGAACACGGACAAAGAAGGAACAGACAGGGCGGGCGCTACGAAGTTCGAAGGAGTGGCGGGTCGGGCTAATTGGTGCACGTTTGTCATTTTTCGCAAGCGCTAACAGGACACGGACAAAGAAGGAAAAAACAGGGCGAGCGCTACGAAGCTCGCAAGAGTGGCGGATCGGGCTAATTGGTGGACGTTTGTCATTTTTCGCAAGCGCCAGCAGAACACGGACAAAGAAGGAACAGACAGGGCGGGCGCTACGAAGTACGCAAGAGTGGCGGTTCGGGCTAAGTGGTGCTCGTTTGTCATTTTTCGCAAGCGCTAACAGAACACGGCAAAGAAGAAACAGACAGGGCGGGCGCTACAAAGTTCGCAAGAGTGGCGGGTCGGGCTAATTAGTGCACGTTTGTCATTTTTCGCAAGCGCTAACAGAACACGGACAAAGAAGAAACAGACAGGGCGGGCGCTACGATGTTCGAAGGAGTGGCGGGTCGGGCTAATTGGTGCACGTTTGTCATTTTTCGAAAGCGCTAACAGGACACGGACAAAGAAGGAAAAAACAGGGCGTGCGCTACGAAGCTCGCAAGAGTGGCGGATCGGGCTAATTGGTGGACGTTTGTCATTTTTCGCAAGCGCCAGCAGAACACGGACAAAGAAGGAACAGACAGGGCGGGCGCTACGAAGTTCGCAAGACTGGCGGGTCGGTCTAATTGGTGCACGTTTGTCAGTTTTCGTAAGCGCTAACAGAACACAAACAAAAAAGAAACAGACGGGTCGGGCGCTACCAATTTCGGAAGAGTGCAGGGTCGGGGTAATTGGTGCACGTTTGTCATTTTTCGCAAACGCTAACAGAACACGGACAAAGAAGAAACAGACAGGGCGGGCGCTACGAAGTTCGCAAGAGTGGCGAGTAGGGCTATTTGTGCACGTTTGTCATTTTTCGCAAGCGCTAACGGAACACGGACAAAGAAGAAACAGACAGGGCGGGCGCTACAAAGTTCGCAAGAGTGGCCGTTCGGGCTAATTGGTGCACGTTTGTCATTTTTCGCAAGCGCTAACAGAACACGGACAAAGAAGGAACAGACAGGGCGGGCGCTACGAAGTTCGAAGGAGTGGCGGGTCGGGCTAATTGGTGCACGTTTGTCATTTTTCGCAAGCGCCAGCAGAACACGGACAAAGAAGGAAGAGACAGGGCGGGCGCTACGAAGTACGCAAGAGTGGCGGTTCGGGCTAAGTGGTGCTCGTTTGTCATTTTTCGCAAGCGCTAACAGAACACGGACAAAGAAGAAACAGACAGGGCGGGCGCTACAAAGTTCGCAAGAGTGGCGGGTCGGGCTAATTGGTGCACGTTTGTCATTTTTCGCAAGCGCTAACAGAACACGGACAAAGAAGAAACGGACAGGGCGGGCGCTACGGAGTTCGCAAGAGTGGCGGGTCGGGCTAATTGGTGCACGTTTGTCATTTTTCGCAACCGCTAACAGAACGCGGACAAAGAAGGAACAGACAGGGCGGGCGCTACGAAGTTCGCAAGAGTGACGGGTCGGGCTATTGGTGCACGTTTGTCATTTTTCGCAAGCGCTAACAGAACACGGACAAAGAAGAAACAGACAGGGCGGGCGCTACCAATTTCGCAAGAGTAACGGGTCGGTCTAATTGGTGCACGTTTGTCATTTTTCGCAAGCGCACCACAGAACACGGACAAAAAGAAACAGTCTGGGCGGGAGCTACGAAATTCGCAAGAGTGGCGGGTCGGGCTAATTGGTGCACGTTTTCATTTTTCGCAAGCTCTAACAGAACACGGACAAAGAAGAAACAGTCAGGGTGGGCGCTACGAAGTTCGCATGACTGGCGGGTTGGTCTAATTGGTGCACGTTTGTCAGTTTTCGTAAGCGCTAACAGAACACAGACAAAAAAGAAACAGACTGGGCGGGCGCTACCAATTTCGGAAGAGTGGAGGGTCGGGGTAATTGGTGCACGTTTGTCATTTTTCGCAAACGCTAACAGAACACGAACAAAGAAGCAACAGACAGGGCGGGCGCTACGAAGTACGCAAGAGTGGCGGTTCGGGCTAAGTGGTGCTCGTTTGTCATTTTTCGCAAGCGCAACAGAACACGGACAAAGAAGCAACAGACAGGGCGGGCGCTACGAAGTACGCAAGAGTGGCGGTTCGGGCTAAGTGGTGCTCGTTTGTCATTTTTCGCAAGCGCTAAGAGAACACGGACAAAGAAGAAACAGACAGGGCGGGCGCTACAAAGTTCGCAAGAGTGGCGGGTCGGGCTAATTGGTGCACGTTTGTCATTTTTCGCAAGCGCTAACAGAACACGGGCAAAGAAGAAACAGACAGGGCGGGCGCTACCAATTTCGCAAGAGTGGCGGGTCGGTCTATTGCTGCACGATTGTCATTTTTCGCAAGCGCTAACAGAACACGGACAAAAAGAAACAGACTGGGCGGGAGCTACGAAATTCGCAAGAGTGGCGGGTCGGGCTAATTGGTGCACGTTTGTCATTTTTCGCAAGCTCTAACAGAACACGGACAAAAAGAAACAGACTGGGCGGGAGCTACGAAATTCGCAAGAGTGGCGGGTCGGGCTAATTGGTGCACGTTTGTCATTTTTCGCAAGCTCTAACAGAACACGGACAAAGAAGAAACAGTCAGGGCGGGCGCTACGAAGTTCGCAAGACTGGCGGGTCGGGCTAATTGGTGCACGTTTCTCATTTTTCGTAAGCGCTAACAGAACACAGACAAAAAAAAACAGACTGGGCGGGCGCTACCAATTTCGGAAGAGTGGAGGGTCGGCGTAATTGGTGCACGTTTGTCATTTTTCGCAAACGCTAACAGAACACGGACAAAGAAGAAACAGACAGGGCGGGCACTACGAAGTTCGCAAGAGTGGCCGTTCGGGCTAATTGGTGCACGTTTGTCATTTTTCGCAAGCGCTAACAGAACACGGACAAAGAAGGAACAGACAGGGCGGGCGCTACGAAGTTCGAAGGAGTGGCGGGTCGGGCTAATTGGTGCACGTTTGTCATTTTTCGCAAGCGCAAACAGGACACGGGCAAAGAAGGAAAAAACAGGGCGAGCGCTACGAAGCTCGCAAGAGTGGCGGATCGGGCTAATTGGTGGACGTTTGTCATTTTTCGCAAGCGCCAGCAGAACACGGACAAAGAAGAAACAGACAGGGCGGGCGCTACGAAGTACGCAAGAGTGGCGGTTCGGGCTAAGTGGTGCTCGTTTGTCATTTTTCGCAAGCGCTAACAGAACACGGACGAAGAAGAAACAGACAGGGCGGGCGCTACAAAGTTCGCAAGAGTGGCGGGTCGGGCTAATTGGTGCACGTTTGTCATTTTTCGCAAGCGCTAACAGAACACGGACAAAGAAGAAACAGACAAGGCAGGCGCTACGAAGTTCGCAAGAGTGGCGGGTCCGGCAAATTGGGGCACGTATGTCATTTTTCGCAAGCTCTAACAGGACACGGACAAAGAAGGAAAAAACAGGGCGAGCGCTACGAAGCTGGCAAGAGTGGCGGATCGGGCTAATTGGTGGACGTTTGTCATTTTTCGCAAGCGCCAGCAGAACACGGACAAAGAAGGAACAGACAGGGCGCTACGAAGTTCGCAAGAGTGGCGGGTCGGGCTAATTGGTGCACGTTTGTCATTTTTCGCAAGCGCTAACAGAACACGGACAAAGAAGAAACAGACAGGGCGGGCGCTACGCAATTTCGCAAGAGTGGCAGGTCGGGCTAATTGGTTCAGTGTTGTCATTTTTCGCAAGCGCTAACAGAACACGGGCAAAGAAGAAACGGACAGGGCGGGCGCTACGGAATCGCAAGAGTGGCGGGTCGGGCTAATTGGTGCACGTTTGTCATTATTCGCAAGCGCTAACAGAACACGGACAAAGAAGGAACAGACAGGGCGGGCGCTACGAAGTTCGCAAGAGTGGCGGGTCGGGCTAATTGGTGCACGTTTGTCATTTTTCGCAAGCGCTAACAGAGCACGGACAAAGAAGAAACAGACAGGGCGGGCGCTGCCAATTTCGCAAGAGTGGCGAGTCGGGCTAAGTGGTGCAAGTTTGTCATTTTTCGCAAGCGCTAACAGAACACGGACAAAGAAGAAACGGACAGGGCGGGCGCTACGGAGTTCGCAAGAGTGGCGGGTCGGGCTAATTGGTGCACGTTTGTCATTTTTCGCAAGCGCTAACAGAACGCGGACAAAGAAGGAACAGACAGGGCGGGCGCTACGAAGTTCGCAAGAGTGACGGGCCGGGCTAATTGGTGCACGTTTGTCATTTTTCGCAAGCGCTAACAGAACACGGACAAAGAAGAAACAGACAGGGCGGGCGCTACCAATTTCGCAAGAGTGGCGGGTCGGTCTAATTGTTGCACGTTTGTCATTTTTCGCAAGCGCACCACAGAACACGGACAAAAAGAAACAGACTGGGCGGGAGCTACGAAATTCGCAAGTGTCGGGTCGGGCTAATTGGTGCACGTTTGTCATTTTTCGCAAGCTCTAACAGAACACGGACAAAGAAGAAACAGTCAGGGCGGGCGCTACGAAGTTCGCAAGACTGGCGGGTCGGTCTATTGGTGCACGTTTGTCATTCTTCGTAAGCGCTAACAGAACACAGACAAAAAAGAAACAGACTGGGCGGGCGCTACCAATTTCGAAAGAGTGGAGGGTCGGGGTAATTGGTGCACGTTTGTCATTTTTCGCAAACGCTAACAGGACACGGACAAAGAAGAAACAGACAGGGCGGGCGCTACGAAGTTCGCAAGAGTGGCGAGTAGGGCTAATTTGTGCACGTTTGTCATTTTTCGCAAGCGCTAACGGAACACGGACAAAGAAGAAACAGACAGGGCGGGCGCTACGAAGTTCGCAAGAGTGGCCGTTCGGGCTAATTGGTGCACGTTTGTCATTTTTCGGAAGCGCTAACAGAACACGGACAAAGAAGGAACAGACAGGGCGGGCGCTACGATGTTCGAAGGAGTGGCGGGTCGGGCTAATTGGTGCACGTTTGTCATTTTTCGAAAGCGCTAACAGGACACGGACAAAGAAGGAAAAAACAGGGCGTGCGCTACGAAGCTCGCAAGAGTGGCGGATCGGGCTAATTGGTGGACGTTTGTCATTTTTCGCAAGCGCCAGCAGAACACGGACAAAGAAGGAACAGACAGGGCGGGCGCTACGAAGTTCGCAAGACTGGCGGGTCGGTCTAATTGGTGCACGTTTGTCAGTTTTCGTAAGCGCTAACAGAACACAGACAAAAAAGAAACAGACGGGTCGGGCGCTACCAATTTCGGAAGAGTGCAGGGTCGGGGTAATTGGTGCACGTTTGTCATTTTTCGCAAACGCTAACAGAACACGGACAAAGAAGAAACAGACAGGGCGGGCGCTACGAAGTTCGCAAGAGTGGCGAGTAGGGCTATTTGTGCACGTTTGTCATTTTTCGCAAGCGCTAACGGAACACGGACAAAGAAGAAACAGACAGGGCGGGCGCTACAAAGTTCGCAAGAGTGGCCGTTCGGGCTAATTGGTGCACGTTTGTCATTTTTCGCAAGCGCTAACAGAACACGGACAAAGAAGGAACAGACAGGGCGGGCGCTACGAAGTTCGAAGGAGTGGCGGGTCGGGCTAATTGGTGCACGTTTGTCATTTTTCGCAAGCGCCAGCAGAACACGGACAAAGAAGGAAGAGACAGGGCGGGCGCTACGAAGTACGCAAGAGTGGCGGTTCGGGCTAAGTGGTGCTCGTTTGTCATTTTTCGCAAGCGCTAACAGAACACGGACAAAGAAGAAACAGACAGGGCGGGCGCTACAAAGTTCGCAAGAGTGGCGGGTCGGGCTAATTGGTGCACGTTTGTCATTTTTCGCAAGCGCTAACAGAACACGGACAAAGAAGAAACAGACAGGGCGGGCGCTACCAATTTCGCAAGAGTGGCGGGTCGGGCTAATTGGTGCACGATTGTCATTTTTCGCAAGCGCTAACAGAACACGGACAAAGAAGAAACAGACAGGGCGGGAGCTACGAAATTCGCAAGAGTGGCGGGTCGGGCTAATTGGTGCACGTTTGTCATTTTTCGCAAGCGCTAACAGAACACGGACAAAGAAGAAACAGTCAGGGCGGGCGCTACGAAGTTCGCAAGAGTGGCGGGTCGGGCTAATTGGTGCACGTTTGTCATTTTTCGTAAGCGCTAACAGAACACAGACAAAAAAGAAACAGACTGGGCGGGCGCTACCAATTTCGGAAGAGTGGAGGGTCGGCGTAATTGGTGCACGTTTGTCATTTTTCGCAAACGCTAACAGAGCACGGACAAAGAAGAAACAGACAGGGCGGGCGCTACGAAGTTCACAAGAGTGGCGAGTAGGGCTAGTTTGTGCACGTTTGTCATTTTTCGCAAGCGCTAACGGAACACGGACAAAGAAGAAACAGACAGGGCGGGCGCTACGAAGTTCGCAAGAGTGGCCGTTCGGGCTAATTGGTGCACGTTTGTCATTTTTCGCAAGCGCTAACAGAACACGGACAAAGAAGGAACAGACAGGGCGGGCGCTACGAAGTTCGAAGGAGTGGCGGGTCGGGCTAATTGGTGCACGTTTGTCATTTTTCGCAAGCGCTAACAGGACACGGACAAAGAAGGAAAAAACAGGGCGAGCGCTACGAAGCTCGCAAGAGTGGCGGATCGGGCTAATTGGTGGACGTTTGTCATTTTTCGCAAGCGCCAGCAGAACACGGACAAAGAAGGAACAGACAGGGCGGGCGCTACGAAGTACGCAAGAGTGGCGGTTCGGGCTAAGTGGTGCTCGTTTGTCATTTTTCGCAAGCGCTAACAGAACACGGCAAAGAAGAAACAGACAGGGCGGGCGCTACAAAGTTCGCAAGAGTGGCGGGTCGGGCTAATTGGTGCACGTTTGTCATTTTTCGCAAGCGCTAACAGAACACGGACAAAGAAGAAACAGACAGGGCGGGCGCTACGATGTTCGAAGGAGTGGCGGGTCGGGCTAATTGGTGCACGTTTGTCATTTTTCGAAAGCGCTAACAGGACACGGACAAAGAAGGAAAAAACAGGGCGTGCGCTACGAAGCTCGCAAGAGTGGCGGATCGGGCTAATTGGTGGACGTTTGTCATTTTTCGCAAGCGCCAGCAGAACACGGACAAAGAAGGAACAGACAGGGCGGGCGCTACGAAGTTCGCAAGACTGGCGGGTCGGTCTAATTGGTGCACGTTTGTCAGTTTTCGTAAGCGCTAACAGAACACAAACAAAAAAGAAACAGACGGGTCGGGCGCTACCAATTTCGGAAGAGTGCAGGGTCGGGGTAATTGGTGCACGTTTGTCATTTTTCGCAAACGCTAACAGAACACGGACAAAGAAGAAACAGACAGGGCGGGCGCTACGAAGTTCGCAAGAGTGGCGAGTAGGGCTATTTGTGCACGTTTGTCATTTTTCGCAAGCGCTAACGGAACACGGACAAAGAAGAAACAGACAGGGCGGGCGCTACAAAGTTCGCAAGAGTGGCCGTTCGGGCTAATTGGTGCACGTTTGTCATTTTTCGCAAGCGCTAACAGAACACGGACAAAGAAGGAACAGACAGGGCGGGCGCTACGAAGTTCGAAGGAGTGGCGGGTCGGGCTAATTGGTGCACGTTTGTCATTTTTCGCAAGCGCCAGCAGAACACGGACAAAGAAGGAAGAGACAGGGCGGGCGCTACGAAGTACGCAAGAGTGGCGAGTTCGGGCTAAGTGGTGCTCGTTTGTCATTTTTCGCAAGCGCTAACAGAACACGGACAAAGAAGAAACAGACAGGGCGGGCGCTACAAAGTTCGCAAGAGTGGCGGGTCGGGCTAATTGGTGCACGTTTGTCATTTTTCGCAAGCGCTAACAGAACACGGACAAAGAAGAAACAGACAGGGCGGGCGCTACCAATTTCGCAAGAGTGGCGGGTCGGTCTAATTGGTGCACGTTTGTCATTTTTCGCAAGCGCTAACAGAACACGGACAAAAAGAAACAGACTGGGCGGGAGCTACGAAATTCGCAAGAGTGGCGGGTCGGGCTAATTGGTGCACGTTTGTCATTTTTCGCAAGCTCTAACAGAACACGGACAAAGAAGAAACAGTCAGGGCGGGCGCTACGAAGTTCGCAAGACTGGCGGGTCGGGCTAATTGGTGCACGTTTGTCAGTTTTCGTAAGCGCTAACAGAACACAGACAAAAAAGAAACAGACTGGGCGGGCGCTACCAATTTCGGAAGAGTGGAGGGTCGGGGTAATTGGTGCACGTTTGTCATTTTTCGCAAACGCTAACAGAACACGGACAAAGAAGAAACAGACAGGGCGGGCGCTACGAAGTTCGCAAGAGTGGCGAGTAGGGCTAGTTTGTGCACGTTTGTCATTTTTCGCAAGCGCTAACGGAACACGGACAAAGAAGAAACAGACAGGGCGGGCGCTACGAAGTTCGCAAGAGTGGCCGTTCGGGCTAATTGGTGCACGTTTGTCATTTTTCGCAAGCGCTAACAGAACACGGACAAAGAAGGAACAGACAGGGCGGGCGCTACGAAGTTCGAAGGAGTGGCGGGTCGGGCTAATTGGTGCACGTATTGTCATTTTTCGCAAGCGCTAACAGGACACGGACAAAGAAGGAAAAAACAGGGCGAGCGCTACGAAGCTCGCAAGAGTGGCGGATCGGGCTAATTGGTGGACGTTTGTCATTTTTCGCAAGCGCCAGCAGAACACGGACAAAGAAGGAACAGACAGGGCGGGCGCTACGAAGTTCGCAAGAGTGGCGGGTCGGGCTAATTGGTGCACGTTTGTCATTTTTCGCAAGCGCTAACAGAACACGGACAAAGAAGAAACAGACAGGGCGGGCGCTACGAAGTTCGCAAGAGTGGCGGGTCGGGCTAATTGGTGTACAATTGTCATTTTTTGCAAGCGCTACCAGAGCACGGACAAAGAAGAAACAGACAGGGCGGGCGAAAGCAATTTCTCAAGAGTGGCAAGTCGGGCTAATTGGTGCAGTGTTGTCATTTTTCGCAAGCGCTAACAGAACACGGACAAAGAAGAAACAGACAGGGCGGGCGCTACGAATTCGCAAGAGTGGCGGGTCGGGCTAATTGGTGCACGTTTGTCATTTTTCGCAAGCGCTAACAGAACACGGACAAAGAAGAAACAGACAGGGCGGGCGCTACGAAGTTCGAAAGAGTGGCGGGTCGGGCTAATTGGTGCACGTTTGTCATTTTTCGCAAGCGCTAACAGAACACGGACAAAGAAGAAACAGACAGGGCGGGCGCTACAAATTTCGCAAGAGTGGCGGGTCGGGCTAATTGGTGCACGTTTGTCATTTTTCGCAAGCGCTAACAGAACACGGACAAAGAAGAAACAGACAGGGCGGGCGCTACGAAGTTCGCAAGAGTGGCGGGTCGGGCTAATTAGTGCACGTTTGTCATTTTTCGCAAGCGCTAACAGAACACGGACAAAGAAGAAACAGACAGGGCGGGCGCTACAAAGTTCGCAAGAGTGGCGGGTCGGGCGTAATTGGTGCACGTTTGTCATTTTTCGCAAGCGCTAACAGAACACGGACAAAGAAGAAACAGACAGGGCGGGCGCTACGAAGTTCGCAAGGAGTGGCGGGTCGGGCTAATTGGTGCACGTTTGTCATTTTTCGCAAGCGCTAACAGGACACGGACAAAGAAGGAAAAAACAGGGCGAGCGCTACGAAGCTCGCAAGAGTGGCGGATCGGGCTAATTGGTGGACGTTTGTCATTTTTCGCAAGCGCCAGCAGAACACGGACAAAGAAGGAACAGACAGGGCGGGCGCTACGAAGTTCGCAAGAGTGGCGGGTCGGGCTAATTGGTGCACGTTTGTCATTTTTCGCAAGCGCTAACAGAACACGGACAAAGAAGAAACAGACAGGGCGGGCGCTACAAAGTTCGCAAGAGTGGCGGGTCGGGCTAATTAGTGCACGTTTGTCATTTTTCGCAAGCGCTAACAGAACACGGACAAAGAAGAAACAGACAAGGCAGGCGCTACGAAGTTCGCAAGAGTGGCGGGTCGGGCAAATTGGGGCACGTATGTCATTTTTCGCAAGCTCTAACAGGACACGGACAAAGAAGGAAAAAACAGGGCGAGCGCTACGAAGCTCGCAAGAGTGGCGGATCGGGCTAATTGGTGGACGTTTGTCATTTTTCGCAAGCGCCAGCAGAACACGGACAAAGAAGGAACAGACAGGGCGGGCGCTACGAAGTTCGCAAGAGTGGCGGGTCGGGCTATTGGTGCACGTTTGTCATTTTTCGCGAGCGCTAACAGAACACAGACAAAGAAGAAAGAGACAGGGCGGGCGCTACGAAGTTCGCAAGAGTGGCGGGTCGGGCTAATTGGTGTACAATTGTCATTTTTTGCAAGCGCTACCAGAGCACGGACAAAGAAGAAACAGACAGGGCGGGCGAAAGCAATTTCTCAAGAGTGGCAAGTCGGGCTAATTGGTGCAGTGTTGTCATTTTTCGCAAGCGCTAACAGAACACGGGCAAAGAAGAAACGGACAGGGCGGGCGCTACGGAATCGCAAGAGTGGCGGGTCGGGCTAATTGGTGCACGTTTGTCATTATTCGCAAGCGCTAACAGAACGCGGACAAATAAGGAACAGACAGGGCGGGCGCTACGAAGTTCTTAAGAGTGGCGGGTCGGGCTAATTGGTGCACGTTTGTCATTTTTCGCAAGCGCTAACAGAACACGGACAAAGAAGAAACAGACAGGGCGGGCGCTGCCAATTTCGCAAGAGTGGCGAGTCGGGCTAATTGGTGCAATTTTGTCATTTTTCGCAAGCGCTAACAGAACACGGACAAAGAAGAAACGGACAGGGCGGGCGCTACGGAGTTCGCAAGAGTGGCGGGTCGGGCTAATTGGTGCACGTTTTTCATTTTTCGCAAGCGCTAACAGAACGCGGACAAAGAAGGAACAGACAGGGCGGGCGCTACCAATTTCGCAAGAGTGGCGGGTCGGTCTTATTGGTGCACGATTGTTATTTTTCGCAAGCGCTAACAGAACACGGACAAAAAGAAACAGACTGGGCGGGAGCTACGAAATTCGCAAGTGTCGGGTCGGGCTAATTGGTGCACGTTTGTCATTTTTCGCAAGCTCTAACAGAACACGGACAAAGAAGAAACAGTCAGGGCGGGCGCTACGAAGTTCGCAAGACTGGCGGGTCGGTCTATTGGTGCACGCTTGTCATTTTTCGTAAGCGCTAACAGAACACAGACAAAAAAGAAACAGACTGGGCGGGCGCTACCAATTTCGGAAGAGTGGAGGGTCGGGGTAATTGGTGCACGTTTGTCATTTTTCGCAAACGCTAACAGAACACGGACAAAGAAGAAACAGACAGGGCGGGCGCTACGAAGTTCGCAAGAGTGGCGAGTAGGGCTAATTTGTGCACGTTTGTCATTTTTCGCAAGCGCTAACGGAACACGGACAAAGAAGAAACAGACAGGGCGGGCGCTACGAAGTTCGCAAGAGTGGCCGTTCGGGCTAATTGGTGCACGTTTGTCATTTTTCGGAAGCGCTAACAGAACACGGACAAAGAACGAACAGACAGGGCGGGCGCTACGAAGTTCGAAGGAGTGGCGGGTCGGGCTAATTTGTGCACGTTTGTCATTTTTCGCAAGCGCTAACAGGACACGGACAAAGAAGGAAAAAACAGGGCGTGCGCTACGAAGCTCGCAAGAGTGGCGGATCGGGCTAATTGGTGGACGTTTGTCATTTTTCGCAAGCGCCAGCAGAACACGGACAAAGAAGGAACCGACAGGGCGGGCGCTACGAAGTACGCAAGAGTGGCGGTTCTGGCTAAGTGGTGCTCGTTTGTCATTTTTCGCAAGCGCTAACAGAACACGGACAAAGAAGAAACAGACAGGGCGGGCGCTACAAAGTTCGCAAGAGTGGCGGGTCGGGCTAATTGGTGCACGTTTGTCATTTTTCGCAAGCGCTAACAGAACACGGACAAAGAAGAAACAGACAGGGCGGGCGCTACCAATTTCGCAAGAGTGGCGGGTCGGTCTTATTGATGCACGATTGTCATTTTTCGCAAGCGCTAACAGAACACGGACAAAAAGAAACAGACTGGGCGGGAGCTACGAAATTCGCAAGAGTGGCGGGTCGGGCTAATTGGTGCACGTTTGTCATTTTTCGCAAGCTCTAACAGAACACGGACAAAGAAGAAACAGTCAGGGCGGGCGCTACGAAGTTCGCAAGAGTGGCGGGTCGGGCTAATTGGTGCACGTTTGTCATTTTTCGTAAGCGCTAACAGAACACAGACAAAAAAGAAACAGACTGGGCGGGCGCTACCAATTTCGGAAGAGTGGAGGGTCGGGGTAATTGGTGCACGTTTGTCATTTTTCGCAAACGCTAACAGAGCACGGACAAAGAAGAAACAGACAGGGCGGGCGCTACGAAGTTCACAAGAGTGGCGAGTAGGGCTAGTTTGTGCACGTTTGTCATTTTTCGCAAGCGCTAACGGAACACGGACAAAGAAGAAACAGACAGGGCGGGCGCTACGAAGTTCGCAAGAGTGGCCGTTCGGGCTAATTGGTGCACGTTTGTCATTTTTCGCAAGCGCTAACAGAACACGAACAAAGAAGGAACAGACAGGACGGGCGCTACGAAGTTCGAAGGAGTGGCGGGTCGGGCTAATTGGTGCACGTTTGTCATTTTTCGCAAGCGCTAACAGGACACGGACAAAGAAGGAAAAAACAGGGCGAGCGCTACGAAGCTCGCAAGAGTGGCGGATCGGGCTAATTGGTGGACGTTTGTCATTTTTCGCAAGCGCCAGCAGAACACGGACAAAGAAGGAACAGACAAGGCGGGCGCTACGAAGTACGCAAGAGTGGCGGTTCGGGCTAAGTGGTGCTCGTTTGTCATTTTTCGCAAGCGCTAACAGAACACAGGCACAGAAGAAACAGACAGGGCGGGCGCTACAAAGTTCGCAAGAGTGGCGGGTCGGGCTAATTGGTGCACGTTTGTCATTTTTCGCAAGCGCTAACAGAACACGGACAAAGAAGAAACAGACAAGGCAGGCGCTACGAAGTTCGCAAGAGTGGCGGGTCGGGCAAATTGGGGCACGTATGTCATTTTTCGCAAGCTCTAACAGCACACGGACAAAGAAGGAAAAGACAGGGCGAGCGCTACGAAGCTCGCAAGAGTGGCGGATCGGGCTAATTGGTGGACGTTTGTCATTTTTCGCAAGCGCCAGCAGAACACGGACAAAGAAGGAACAGACAGGGCGGGCGCTACGAAGTTCGCAAGAGTGGCGGGTCGGGCTAATTGGTGCACGTTTGTCATTTTTCGCAAGCGCCAGCAGAACACGGACAAAGAAGGAACAGACAGGGCGGGCGCTACAAAGTTCGCAAGAGTGGCGGGTCGGGCTAATTGGTGCACGTTTGTCATTTTTCGCAAGCGCTAACAGAACACGGACAAAGATGAAACAGACAAGGCAGGCGCTACGAAGTTCGCAAGAGTGGCGGGTCGGGCTAATTGGTGCACGTTTGTCATTTTTCGCGAGCGCTAACAGAACACAGACAAAGAAGAAAGAGACAGGGCGGGCGCTACGAAGTTCGCAAGAGTGGCGGGTCGGGCAAATTGGGGCACGTATGTCATTTTTCGCAAGCTCTAACAGGACACGGACAAAGAAGGAAAAAACAGGGCGAGCGCTACGAAGCTCGCAAGAGTGGCGGATCGGGCTAATTGGTGGACGTTTGTCATTTTTCGCAAGCGCCAGCAGAACACGGACAAAGAAGGAACAGACAGGGCGGGCGCTACAAAGTTCGCAAGAGTGGCGGGTCGGGCTAATTGGTGCACGTTTGTCATTTTTCGCAAACGCTAACAGAGCACGGACAAAGAAGAAACAGACAGGGCGGGCGCTACGAAGTTCACAAGAGTGGCGAGTAGGGCTAGTTTGTGCACGTTTGTCATTTTTCGCAAGCGCTAACGGAACACGGACAAAGAAGAAACAGACAGGGCGGGCGCTACGAAGTTCGCAAGAGTGGCCGTTCGGGCTAATTGGTGCACGTTTGTCATTTTTCGCAAGCGCTAACAGAACACGGACAAAGAAGGAACAGACAGGACGGGCGCTACGAAGTTCGAAGGAGTGGCGGGTCGGGCTAATTGGTGCACGTTTGTCATTTTTCGCAAGCGCTAACAGGACACGGACAAAGAAGGAAAAAACAGGGCGAGCGCTACGAAGCTCGCAAGAGTGGCGGATCGGGCTAATTGTTGGACGTTCGTCACTTTTCGCAAGCGCCAGCAGAACACGGACAAAGAAGGAACAGACAGGGCGGGCGCTACGAAGTACGCAAGAGTGGCGGTTCGGGCTAAGTGGTGCTCGTTTGTCATTTTTCGCAAGCGCTAACAGAACACGGACAAAGAAACAGACAGGGCGGGCGCTACAAAGTTCGCAAGAGTGGCGGGTCGGGCTAATTGGTGCACGTTTGTCATTTTTCGCAAGCGCTAACAGAACACGGACAAAGAAGAAACAGACAAGGCAGGCGCTACGAAGTTCGCAAGAGTGGCGGGTCGGGCAAATTGGGGCACGTATGTCATTTTTCGCAAGCTCTAACAGGACACGGACAAAGAAGGAAAAAACAGGGCGAGCGCTACGAAGCTCGCAAGAGTGGCGGATCGGGCTAATTGGTGGACGTTTGTCATTTTTCGCAAGCGCCAGCAGAACACGGACAAAGAAGGAACAGACAGGGCGAGCGCTACGAAGCTCGCAAGAGTGGCGGATCGGGCTAATTGGTGGACGTTTGTCATTTTTCGCAAGCGCCAGCAGAACACGGACAAAGAAGGAACAGACAGGGCGGGCGCTACAAAGTTCGCAAGAGTGGCGGGTCGGGCTAATTGGTGCACGTTTGTCATTTTTCGCAAGCGCTAACAGAACACGGACAAAGATGAAACAGACAAGGCAGGCGCTACGAAGTTCGCAAGAGTGGCGGGTCGGGCTAATTGGTGCACGTTTGTCATTTTTCGCGAGCGCTAACAGAACACAGACAAAGAAGAAAGAGACAGGGCGGGCGCTACGAAGTTCGCAAGAGTGGCGGGTCGGGCTAATTGGTGTACAATTGTCATTTTTTGCAAGCGCTACCAGAGCACGGACAAAGAAGAAACAGACAGGGCGGGTGAAAGCAATTTCTCAAGAGTGGCGAGTCGGGCTAATTATTGCAGTGTTGTCATTTTTCGCAAGCGCTAACAGAACACGGACAAAGAAGAAACGGACAGGGCGGGCGCTACGAAGTTCGCAAGAGTGGCGGGTCGGGCTAATTGGTGCACGTTTGTCATTTTTCGCAAGCGCTAACAGAACACGGACAAAGAAGAAACAGACAGGGCGGGCGCTACCAAGTTCGCAAGAGTGGCGGGTCGGTCTAATTGGTGCACGTTTGTCATTTTTCGCAAGCGCTAACAGAACACGGACAAAAAAGAAACAGACAGGGCGGGCGCTACGAAGCTCGCAAGACTGGCGGGTCGGGCTAATTGGTGCACGTTTTTCTTTTTGCGCAAGCCCTAACAGAACACGGACAAAGAAGAAACAGACAGAGCGCGCGCTACGAAGTTCGCAAGAGTGGCGAGTAGGGCTAATTTGTGCACGTTTGTCATTTTTCGCAAGCTCTAACAGAACACGGACAAAGAAGAAACAGTCAGGGCGGGCGCTACGAAGTTCGCAAGAGTGGCGGGTCGGGCTAATTGGTGCACGTTTGTCATTTTTCGTAAGCGCTAACAGAACACAGACAAAAAAGAAACAGACTGGGCGGGCGCTACCAATTTCGGAAGAGTGGAGGGTCGGGGTAATTGGTGCACGTTTGTCATTTTTCACAAGCGCTAACAGAACACGGACAAAGAAGAAACAGACAGGGCGGGCGCTACAAAGTTCGCAAGAGTGGCGGGTCGGGCTAATTGGTGCACGTTTGTCATTTTTCGCAAGCGCTAACAGAACACGGACAAAGAAGAAACAGTCAGGGCGGGCGCTACGAAGTTCGCAAGAGTGGCGGGTCGGGCTAATTGGTGCACGTTTGTCATTTTTCGTAAGCGCTAACAGAACACAGACAAAAAGAAACAGACTGGGCGGGCGCTACCAATTTCGGAAGAGTGGGGGGTCGGGGTAATTGGTGCACGTTTGTCATTTTTCGCAAACGCTAACAGAGCACGGACAAAGAAGAAACAGACAGGGCGGGCGCTACGAAGTTCACAAGAGTGGCGAGTAGGGCTAGTTTGTGCACGTTTGTCATTTTTCGCAAGCGCTAACGGAACACGGACAAAGAAGAAACAGACAGGGCGGGCGCTACGAAGTTCGCAAGAGTGGCCGTTCGGGCTAATTGGTGCACGTTTGTCATTTTTCGCAAGCGCTAACAGAACAGGGACAAAGAAGGAACAGACAGGACGGGCGCTACGAAGTTCGAAGGAGTGGCGGGTCGGGCTAATTGGTGCACGTTTGTCATTTTTCGCAAGCGCTAACAGGACACGGACAAAGAAGGAAAAAACAGGGCGAGCGCTACGAAGCTCGCAAGAGTGGCGGATCGGGCTAATTGGTGGACGTTTGTCATTTTTCGCAAGCGCCAGCAGAACACGGACAAAGAAGGAACAGACAGGGCGGGCGCTACGAAGTACGCAAGAGTGGCGGTTCGGGCTAAGTGGTGCTCGTTTGTCATTTTTCGCAAGCGCTAACAGAACACGGCAAAGAAGAAACAGACAGGGCGGGCGCTACAAAGTTCGCAAGAGTGGCGGGTCGGGCTAATTGGTGCACGTTTGTCATTTTTCGCAAGCGCTAACAGAACACGGACAAAGAAGAAACAGACAAGGCAGGCGCTACGAAGTTCGCAAGAGTGGCGGGTCGGGCAAATTGGGGCACGTATGTCATTTTTCGCAAGCTCTAACAGGACACGGACAAAGAAGGAAAAAACAGGGCGAGCGCTACGAAGCTCGCAAGAGTGGCGGATCGGGCTAATTGGTGGACGTTTGTCATTTTTCGCAAGCGCCAGCAGAACACGGACAAAGAAGGAACAGACAGGGCGAGCGCTACGAAGCTCGCAAGAGTGGCGGATCGGGCTAATTGGTGGACGTTTGTCATTTTTCGCAAGCGCCAGCAGAACACGGACAAAGAAGGAACAGACAGGGCGGGCGCTACAAAGTTCGCAAGAGTGGCGGGTCGGGCTAATTGGTGCACGTTTGTCATTTTTCGCAAGCGCTAACAGAACACGGACAAAGATGAAACAGACAAGGCAGGCGCTACGAAGTTCGCAAGAGTGGCGGGTCGGGCTAATTGGTGCACGTTTGTCATTTTTCGCGAGCGCTAACAGAACACAGACAAAGAAGAAAGAGACAGGGCGGGCGCTACGAAGTTCGCAAGAGTGGCGGGTCGGGCTAATTGGTGTACAATTGTCATTTTTTGCAAGCGCTACCAGAGCACGGACAAAGAAGAAACAGACAGGGCGGGTGAAAGCAATTTCTCAAGAGTGGGGAGTCGGGCTAATTGGTGCAGTGTTGTCATTTTTCGCAAGCGCTAACAGAACACGGACAAAGAAGAAACGGACAGGGCGGGCGCTACGAAGTTCGCAAGAGTGGCCGTTCGGGCTAATTGGTGCACGTTTGTCATTTTTCGCAAGCGCTAACAGAACACGGACAAAGAAGGAACAGACAGGGCGGGCGCTACGAAGTTCGAAGGAGTGGCGGGTCGGGCTAATTGGTGCACGTTTGTCATTTTTCGCAAGCGCCAGCAGAACACGGACAAAGAAGGAACAGACAGGGCGGGCGCTACGAAGTACGCAAGAGTGGCGGTTCGGGCTAAGTGGTGCTCGTTTGTCATTTTTCGCAAGCGCTAACAGAACACGGACAAAGAAGAAACAGACAGGGCGGGCGCTACAAAGTTCGCAAGAGTGGCGGGTCGGGCTAATTGGTGCACGTTTGTCATTTTTCGCAAGCGCTAACAGAACACGGACAAAGAAGAAACAGACAGGGCGGGCGCTACAATTTCGCAAGAGTGGCGGGTCGGTCTAATTGGTGCACGATTGTCATTTTTCGCAAGCGCTAACAGAACACGGACAAAGAAGAAACAGACTGGGCGGGAGCTACGAAATTCGCAAGAGTGGCGGGTCGGGCTACTTGGTGCACGTTTGTCATTTTTCGCAAGCTCTAACAGAACACGGACAAAGAAGAAACAGTCAGGGCGGGCGCTACGAAGTTCGAAACACTGGCGGGTCGGGCTAATTGGTGCACGTTTGTCATTTTTCGTAAGCGCAAACAGAACACAGACAAAAAAGAAACAGACTGGGCGGGCGCTATAAATTTCGGAAGAGTGGAGGGTCGGCGTAATTGGTGCACGTTTGTCATTTTTCGCAAACGCTAACAGAGCACGGACAAAGAAGAAACAGACAGGGCGGGCGCTACGAAGTTCACAAGTGTGGCGAGTAGGGCTAGTTTGTGCACGTTTGTCATTTTTCGCAAGCGCTAACGGAACACGGACAAAGAAGAAACAGACAGGGCGGGCGCTACGAAGTTCGCAAGAGTGGCCGTTCGGGCTAATTGGTGCACGTTTGTCATTTTTCGCAAGCGCTAACAGAACACGGACAAAGAAGGAACAGACAGGGCGGGCGCTACGAAGTTCGAAGGAGTGGCGGGTCGGGCTAATTGGTGCACGTTTGTCATTTTTCGCAAGCGCTAACAGGACACGGACAAAGAAGGAAAAAACAGGGCGAGCGCTACGAAGCTCGCAAGAGTGGCGGATCGGGCTAATTGGTGGACGTTTGTCATTTTTCGCAAGCGCCAGCAGAACACGGACAAAGAAGGAACAGACAGGGCGGGCGCTACGAAGTACGCAAGAGTGGCGGTTCGGGCTAAGTGGTGCTCGTTTGTCATTTTTCGCAAGCGCTAACAGAACACGGCAAAGAAGAAACAGACAGGGCGGGCGCTACAAAGTTCGCAAGAGTGGCGGGTCGGGCTAATTAGTGCACGTTTGTCATTTTTCGCAAGCGCTAACAGAACACGGACAAAGAAGAAACAGACAAGGCAGGCGCTACGAAGTTCGCAAGAGTGGCGGGTCGGGCAAATTGGGGCACGTATGTCATTTTCGCAAGCTCTAACAGGACACGGACAAAGAAGGAAAAAACAGGGCGAGCGCTACGAAGCTCGCAAGAGTGGCGGATCGGGCTAATTGGTGGACGTTTGTCATTTTTCGCAAGCGCCAGCAGAACACGGACAAAGAAGGAACAGACAGGGCGGGCGCTACGAAGTTCGCAAGAGTGGCGGGTCGGGCTATTGGTGCACGTTTGTCATTTTTCGCGAGCGCTAACAGAACACAGACAAAGAAGAAAGAGACAGGGCGGGCGCTACGAAGTTCGCAAGAGTGGCGGGTCGGGCTAATTGGTGTACAATTGTCATTTTTTGCAAGCGCTACCAGAGCACGGACAAAGAAGAAACAGACAGGGCGGGCGAAAGCAATTTCTCAAGAGTGGCAAGTCGGGCTAATTGGTGCAGTGTTGTCATTTTTCGCAAGCGCTAACAGAACACGGGCAAAGAAGAAACGGACAGGGCGGGCGCTACGGAATCGCAAGAGTGGCGGGTCGGGCTAATTGGTGCACGTTTGTCATTTTTCGCAAGCGCTAACAGAACACGGACAAAGAAGAAACAGACAGGGCGGGCGCTGCCAATTTCGCAAGAGTGGCGAGTCGGGCTAATTGGTGCAATTTTGTCATTTTTCGCAAGCGCTAACAGAACACGGACAAAGAAGAAACGGACAGGGCGGGCGCTACGGAGTTCGCAAGAGTGGCGGGTCGGGCTAATTGGTGCACGTTTTTCATTTTTCGCAAGCGCTAACAGAACGCGGACAAAGAAGGAACAGACAGGGCGGGCGCTACCAATTTCGCAAGAGTGGCGGGTCGGTCTTATTGGTGCACGATTGTTATTTTTCGCAAGCGCTAACAGAACACGGACAAAAAGAAACAGACTGGGCGGGAGCTACGAAATTCGCAAGTGTCGGGTCGGGCTAATTGGTGCACGTTTGTCATTTTTCGCAAGCTCTAACAGAACACGGACAAAGAAGAAACAGTCAGGGCGGGCGCTACGAAGTTCGCAAGACTGGCGGGTCGGTCTATTGGTGCACGCTTGTCATTTTTCGTAAGCGCTAACAGAACACAGACAAAAAAGAAACAGACTGGGCGGGCGCTACCAATTTCGGAAGAGTGGAGGGTCGGGGTAATTGGTGCACGTTTGTCATTTTTCGCAAACGCTAACAGAACACGGACAAAGAAGAAACAGACAGGGCGGGCGCTACGAAGTTCGCAAGAGTGGCGAGTAGGGCTAATTTGTGCACGTTTGTCATTTTTCGCAAGCGCTAACGGAACACGGACAAAGAAGAAACAGACAGGGCGGGCGCTACGAAGTTCGCAAGAGTGGCCGTTCGGGCTAATTGGTGCACGTTTGTCATTTTTCGGAAGCGCTAACAGAACACGGACAAAGAAGGAACAGACAGGGCGGGCGCTATGAAGTTCGAAGGAGTGGCGGGTCGGGCTAATTTGTGCACGTTTGTCATTTTTCGCAAGCGCTAACAGGACACGGACAAAGAAGGAAAAAACAGGGCGTGCGCTACGAAGCTCGCAAGAGTGGCGGATCGGGCTAATTGGTTTACGTTTGTCATTTTTCGCAAGCGCCAGCAGAACACGGACAAAGAAGGAACCGACAGGGCGGGCGCTACGAAGTACGCAAGAGTGGCGGTTCTGGCTAAGTGGTGCTCGTTTGTCATTTTTCGCAAGCGCTAACAGAACACGGACAAAGAAGAAACAGACAGGGCGGGCGCTACAAAGTTCGCAAGAGTGGCGGGTCGGGCTAATTGGTGCACGTTTGTCATTTTTCGCAAGCGCTAACAGAACACGGACAAAGAAGAAACAGACAGGGCGGGCGCTACCAATTTCGCAAGAGTGGCGGGTCGGTCTTATTGATGCACGATTGTCATTTTTCGCAAGCGCTAACAGAACACGGACAAAAAGAAACAGACTGGGCGGGAGCTACGAAATTCGCAAGAGTGGCGGGTCGGGCTAATTGGTGCACGTTTGTCATTTTTCGCAAGCTCTAACAGAACACGGACAAAGAAGAAACAGTCAGGGCGGGCGCTACGAAGTTCGCAAGAGTGGCGGGTCGGGCTAATTGGTGCACGTTTGTCATTTTTCGTAAGCGCTAACAGAACACAGACAAAAAAGAAACAGACTGGGCGGGCGCTACCAATTTCGGAAGAGTGGAGGGTCGGGGTAATTGGTGCACGTTTGTCATTTTTCGCAAACGCTAACAGAGCACGGACAAAGAAGAAACAGACAGGGCGGGCGCTACGAAGTTCACAAGAGTGGCGAGTAGGGCTAGTTTGTGCACGTTTGTCATTTTTCGCAAGCGCTAACGGAACAAGGACAAAGAAGAAACAGACAGGGCGGGCGCTACGAAGTTCGCAAGAGTGGCCGTTCGGGCTAATTGGTGCACGTTTGTCATTTTTCGCAAGCGCTAACAGAACACGAACAAAGAAGGAACAGACAGGACGGGCGCTACGAAGTTCGAAGGAGTGGCGGGTCGGGCTAATTGGTGCACGTTTGTCATTTTTCGCAAGCGCTAACAGGACACGGACAAAGAAGGAAAAAACAGGGCGAGCGCTACGAAGCTCGCAAGAGTGGCGGATCGGGCTAATTGGTGGACGTTTGTCATTTTTCGCAAGCGCCAGCAGAACACGGACAAAGAAGGAACAGACAGGGCGGGCGCTACGAAGTACGCAAGAGTGGCGGTTCGGGCTAAGTGGTGCTCGTTTGTCATTTTTCGCAAGCGCTAACAGAACACGGACAAAGAAACAGACAGGGCGGGCGCTACAAAGTTCGCAAGAGTGGCGGGTCGGGCTAATTGGTGCACGTTTGTCATTTTTCGCAAGCGCTAACAGAACACGGACAAAGAAGAAACAGACAAGGCAGGCGCTACGAAGTTCGCAAGAGTGGCGGGTCGGGCAAATTGGGGCACGTATGTCATTTTTGGCAAGCTCTAACAGGACACGGACAAAGAAGGAAAAAACAGGGCGAGCGCTACGAAGCTCGCAAGAGTGGCGGATCGGGCTAATTGGTGGACGTTTGTCATTTTTCGCAAGCGCCAGCAGAACACGGACAAAGAAGGAACAGACAGGGCGGGCGCTACGAAGTTCTTAAGAGTGGCGGGTCGGGCTAATTGGTGCACGTTTGTCATTTTTCGCAAGCGCTAACAGAACACGGACAAAGAAGAAACAGACAGGGCGGGCGCTACCAATTTCGCAAGAGTGGCGGGTCGGTCTAATTGGTGCACGTTTGTCATTTTTCGCAAGCTCTAACAGAACACGGACAAAAAAGAAACAGACAGGGCGGGCGCTACGAAGTTCGCAAGACTGGCGGGTCGGGCTAATTGGTGCACGTTTTTCTTTTTGCGCAAGCCCTAACAGAACACGGACAAAGAAGAAACAGACAGAGCGCGCGCTACGAAGTTCGCAAGAGTGGCGAGTAGGGCTAATTTGTGCACGTTTGTCATTTTTCGCAAGCTCTAACAGAACACGGACAAAGAAGAAACAGTCAGGGCGGGCGCTACGAAGTTCGCAAGAGTGGCGGGTCGGGCTAATTGGTGCACGTTTGTCATTTTTCGTAAGCGCTAACAGAACACAGACAAAAAAGAAACAGACTGGGCGGGCGCTACCAATTTCGGAAGAGTGGAGGGTCGGGGTAATTGGTGCACGTTTGTCATTTTTCACAAGCGCTAACAGAACACGGACAAAGAAGAAACAGACAGGGCGGGCGCTACAAAGTTCGCAAGAGTGGCGGGTCGGGCTAATTGGTGCACGTTTGTCATTTTTCGCAAGCTCTAACAGAACACGGACAAAGAAGAAACAGTCAGGGCGGGCGCTACGAAGTTCGCAAGAGTGGCGGGTCGGGCCAATTGGTGCACGTTTGTCATTTTTCGTAAGCGCTAACAGAACACAGACAAAAAAGAAACAGACTGGGCGGGCGCTACCAATTTCGGAAGAGTGGAGGGTCGGGGTAATTGGTGCACGTTTGTCATTTTTCGCAAACGCTAACAGAGCACGGACAAAGAAGAAACAGACAGGGCGGGCGCTACGAAGTTCACAAGAGTGGCGAGTAGGGCTAGTTTGTGCACGTTTGTCATTTTTCGCAAGCGCTAACGGAACACGGACAAAGAAGAAACAGACAGGGCGGGCGCTACGAAGTTCGCAAGAGTGGCCGTTCGGGCTAATTGGTGCACGTTTGTCATTTTTCGCAAGCGCTAACAGAACACGGACAAAGAAGGAACAGACAGGACGGGCGCTACGAAGTTCGAAGGAGTGGCGGGTCGGGCTAATTGGTGCACGTTTGTCATTTTTCGCAAGCGCTAACAGGACACGGACAAAGAAGGAAAAAACAGGGCGAGCGCTACGAAGCTCGCAAGAGTGGCGGATCGGGCTAATTGGTGGACGTTTGTCATTTTTCGCAAGCGCCAGCAGAACACGGACAAAGAAGGAACAGACAGGGCGGGCGCTACGAAGTACGCAAGAGTGGCGGTTCGGGCTAAGTGGTGCTCGTTTGTCATTTTTCGCAAGCGCTAACAGAACACGGACAAAGAAACAGACAGGGCGGGCGCTACAAAGTTCGCAAGAGTGGCGGGTCGGGCTAATTGGTGCACGTTTGTCATTTTTCGCAAGCGCTAACAGAACACGGACAAAGAAGAAACAGACAAGGCAGGCGCTACGAAGTTCGCAAGAGTGGCGGGTCGGGCAAATTGGGGCACGTATGTCATTTTTCGCAAGCTCTAACAGGACACGGACAAAGAAGGAAAAAACAGGGCGAGCGCTACGAAGCTCGCAAGAGTGGCGGATCGGGCTAATTGGTGGACGTTTGTCATTTTTCGCAAGCGCCAGCAGAACACGGACAAAGAAGGAACAGACAGGGCGGGCGCTACAAAGTTCGCAAGAGTGGCGGGTTGGGCTAATTGGTGCACGTTTGTCATTTTTCGCAAGCGCTAACAGAACACGGACAAAGATGAAACAGACAAGGCAGGCGCTACGAAGTTCGCAAGAGTGGCGGGTCGGGCTAATTGGTGCACGTTTGTCATTTTTCGCGAGCGCTAACAGAACACAGACAAAGAAGAAAGAGACAGGGCGGGCGCTACGAAGTTCGCAAGAGTGGCGGGTCGGGCTAATTGGTGTACAATTGTCATTTTTGCAAGCGCTACCAGAGCACGGACAAAGAAGAAACAGACAGGGCGGGTGAAAGCAATTTCTCAAGAGTGGCGAGTCGGGCTAATTGGTGCAGTGTTGTCATTTTTCGCAAGCGCTAACAGAACACGGACAAAGAAGAAACGGACAGGGCGGGCGCTACGGAATCGCAAGAGTGGCGGGTCGGGCTAATTGGTGCACGTTTGTCATTATTCGCAAGCGCTAACAGAACGCGGACCAAGAAGGAACAGACAGGGCGGGCGCTACGAAGTTCTTAAGAGTGGCGGGTCGGGCTAATTGGTGCACGTTTGTCATTTTTCGCAAGCGCTAACAGAACACGGACAAAGAAGAAACAGACAGGGCGGGCGCTACCAATTTCGCAAGAGTGGCGGGTCGGTCTAATTGGTGCACGTTTGTCATTTTTCGCAAGCTCTAACAGAACACGGACAAAGAAGAAACAGACAGAGCGCGCGCTACGAAGTTCGCAAGAGTGTCGGGTCGGGCTAATTGGTGCACGTTTGTGATTTTTCGCAAGCGCTAACGGAACACGCACAAAGAAGAAACAGACAGGGCGGGAGCTACGAAATAAGCAAAAGTGGCGGGTCGGGCTAATTGGTGCATGTTTGTCATTTTTCGCAAGCGCTAACGGAACACGGACAAAGAAGAAACAGACAGGGCGGGCGCTACGAAGTTCGCAAGAGTGGCGGGTCGGGCTAATTGGGTGAAGGTTTGTCATTTTTCGCAAGCGCTAACAGGACACGGACAAAGAAGGAACAAACAGGGCGAGCGCTACGATGTACGCAAGAGTGGCGGATCGGGCTAATTGGTGGACGTTTGTCATTTTTCGCAAGCGCCAGCAGAACACGGACAAAGAAGGAACAGACAGGGCGGGCGCTACGAAGTACGCAAGAGTGGCTGTTCGGGCTAAGTGGTGCTCGTTTGTCATTTTTCGCAAGCGCTAAGAGAACACGGACAAAGAAGAAACAGACAGGGCGGGCGCTACGAAGTTCGCAAGAGTGGCGGGTCGGGCTAATTGGTGCACGTTTGTCATTTTTCGCAAGCGCTAACGGAACACGGACAAAGAAGAAACAGAGAGGGCGGGCGCTACGAAGTTCGCAAGAGTGGCGGGTCGGGCTAATTGGCGAACGTTTGTCATTTTTAGCAAGCGCTAACAGAACACAGACAAAGAAGAAACAGACAGGGCGGGCGCTACGAAGTTCGCAAGAGTGGCGGTTCGGGCTAATTGGTGCACGTTTGTCATTTTTCGCAAGCGCTAACAGAACACGGACAAAGAAGGAACAGACAGGGCGTGCGCTACGAAGTTCGAAAGAGTGGCGGGTCGGGCTAATTGGTGCACGTTTGTCATTTTTCGCAAGCGCTAACAGAACACAGGCAAAGAAGAAACAGACAGGGCGGGCGCTACGAAGTTCGCAAGAGTGGCGGGTCGGGCTAATTGGTGCACGTTTGTCATTTTTCGCAAGCGCTAACAGAACACGGACGAAGAAGAAATAGACAGGGCGGGCGCTACGAAGTTCGCAAGAGCGGCGGGTCAGGCTAATTGGTGCACGTTTGTCATTTTTCGCAAGCGCCAACAGAACACGGACAAGGAAGAAACAGACAGGGCGGGCGCTACGAAGTTCGCAAGGGTGGCGGGTCGGGCTAATTGGTGTACATTTGTCATTTTTCGCAAGCGCTAACAGAGCACGGACAAAGAAGAAACAGACAGGGCGGGCGCTGCCAATTTCGCAAGAGTGGCGAGTCGGGCTAATTGGTGCAATTTTGTCATTTTTCGCAAGCGCTAACAGAACACGGACAAAGAAGAAACGGACAGGGCGGGCGCTACGGAGTTCGCAAGAGTGGCGGGTCGGGCTAATTGGTGCACGTTTGTCATTTTTCGCAAGCGCCAACAGAACGCGGACAAAGAAGGAACAGACAGGGCGGGCGCTACGAAGATCGCAAGAGTGGCGAGTCGGGCTAATTGGTGCAAGTTTGTCATTTTTCGCAAGCGCTAACGGAACACGGACAAAGAAGAAACAGACAGGGCGGGCGCTACGAAGTTCGCAAGAGTTGCGGATCGGGCTAATTGGTGGACGTTTGTCATTTTTCGCAAGCGCCAGCAGAACACGGACAAAGAAGGAACAGACAGGGCGGGCGCTACGAAGTACGCAAGAGTGGCTGCTCGGGCTAAGTGGTGCTCGTTTGTCATTTTTCGCCAGCGCTAACAGAACACGAACAAAGAAGAAACAGACAGGGCGGGCGCTACGAATTTCGCAAGAGTGGCGGGTCGGGCTAATTGGTGCACGTTTGTCATTTTTCGCAAGCGCTAACGGAACACGGACAAAGAAGAAACAGACAGGGCGGGGGCTACGAAGTTCGCAAGAGTGGCGGTTCGGGCTAATTGGTGCACGTTTGTCATTTTTCGCAAGCGCTAACAGAACACGGACAAAGAAGGAAAAGACAGGGCGTGCGCTACGAAGTTCGAAAGAGTGGCGGGTCGGGCTAATTGGTGCACGTTTGTCATTTTTTGCAAGCGCTAACAGGACTCGGACAAAGAAGGAACAAACAGGGCGAGAGGTGCGAAGTTCGCAAGAGTGGCGGGTAGGGCTAATTGGCGCACGTTTGTCATTTTTCGCAAGCGCTAACAGAACACGGACAAAGAAACAGACAGGGCGGGCGCTACAAAGTTCGCAAGAGGGGCGGGTCGGGCTAATTGGTGCACGTTTGTCATTTTTCGCAAGCGCTAACAGAACACGGACAAAGAAGAAACAGACAAGGCAGGCGCTACGAAGTTCGCAAGAGTGGCGGGTCGGGCAAATTGGGGCATGTATGTCATTTTTCGCAAGCTCTAACAGGACACGGACAAAGAAGGAAAAAACAGGGCGAGCGCTACGAAGCTCGCAAGAGTGGCGGATCGGGCTAATTGGTGGACGTTTGTCATTTTTCGCAAGCGCCAGCAGAACACGGACAAAGAAGGAACAGACAGGGCGAGCGCTGCGAAGCTCGCAAGAGTGGCGGATCGGGCTAATTGGTGGACGTTTGTCATTTTTCGCAAGCGCCAGCAGAACACGGACAAAGAAGGAACAGACAGGGCGGGCGCTACAAAGTTCGCAAGAGTGGCGGGTCGGGCTAATTGGTGCACGTTTGTCATTTTTCGCAAGCGCTAACAGAACACGGACAAAGATGAAACAGACAAGGCAGGCGCTACGAAGTTCGCAAGAGTGGCGGGTCGGGCTAATTGGTGCACGTTTGTCATTTTTCGCGAGCGCTAACAGAACACAGACAAAGAAGAAAGAGACAGGGCGGGCGCTACGAAGTTCGCAAGAGTGGCGGGTCGGGCTAATTGGTGTACAATTGTCATTTTTTGCAAGCGCTACCAGAGCACGGACAAAGAAGAAACAGACAGGGCGGGTGAAAGCAATTTCTCAAGAGTGGCGAGTCGGGCTAACTATTGCAGTGTTGTCATTTTTCGCAAGCGCTAACAGAACACGGACAAAGAAGAAACGGACAGGGCGGGCGCTACGGAATCGCAAGAGTGGCGGGTCGGGCTAATTGGTGCACGTTTGTCATTATTCGCAAGCGCTAACAGAACGCGGACAAAGAAGGAACAGACAGGGCGGGCGCTACGAAGTTCTTAAGAGTGGCAGGTCGGGCTAATTGGTTCACGTTTTGTCATTTTTCGCAAGCGCTAACAGAACACGGACAAAGAAGAAACAGACAGGGCGGGCGCTACCAATTTCGCAAGAGTGGCGGGTCGGTCTAATTGGTGCTCGTTTGTCATTTTTCGCAAGCTCTAACAGAACACGGACAAAAAAGAAACAGACAGGGCGGGCGCTACGAAGTTCGCAAGACTGGCGGGTCGGGCTAATTGGTGCACGTTTTTCTTTTTGCGCAAGCCCTAACAGAACACGGACAAAGAAGAAACAGACAGAGCGCGCGCTACGAAGTTCGCAAGAGTGGCGAGTAGGGCTAATTTGTGCACGTTTGTCATTTTTCGCAAGCTCTAACAGAACACGGACAAAGAAGAAACAGTCAGGGCGGGCGCTACGAAGTTCGCAAGAGTGGCGAGTCGGGCTAATTGGTGCACGTTTGTCATTTTTCGTAAGCGCTAACAGAACACAGACAAAAAAGAAACAGACTGGGCGGGCGCTACCAATTTCGGAAGAGTGGAGGGTCGGGGTAATTGGTGCACGATTGTTATTTTTCGCAAGCGCTAACAGAACACGGACAAAAAGAAACAGACTGGGCGGGAGCTACGAAATTCGCAAGAGTGGCGGGTCAGGCTAATTGGTGCACGTTTGTCATTTTTCGCAAGCTCTAACAGAACACGGACAAAGAAGAAACAGTCAGGGCGGGCGCTACGAAGTTCGCAAGAGTGGCGGGTCGGGCTAATTGGTGCACGTTTGTCATTTTTCGTAAGCGCTAACAGAACACAGACAAAAAAGAAACAGACTGGGCGGGCGCTACCAATTTCGGAAGAGTGGAGGGTCGGGGTAATTGGTGCACGTTTGTCATTTTTCGCAAACGCTAACAGAGCACGGACAAAGAAGAAACAGACAGGGCGGGCGCTACGAAGTTCACAAGAGTGGCGAGTAGGGCTAGTTTGTGCACGTTTGTCATTTTTCGCAAGCGCTAACGGAACACGGACAAAGAAGAAACAGACAGGGCGGGCGCTACGAAGTTCGCAAGAGTGGCCGTTCGGGCTAATTGGTGCACGTATGTCATTTTTCGCAAGCGCTAACAGAACACGGACAAAGAAGGAACAGACAGGACGGGCGCTACGAAGTTCGAAGGAGTGGCGGGTCGGGCTAATTGGTGCACGTTTGTCATTTTTCGCAAGCGCTAACAGGACACGGACAAAGAAGGAAAAAACAGGGCGAGCGCTACGAAGCTCGCAAGAGTGGCGGATCGGGCTAATTGGTGGACGTTTGTCATTTTTCGCAAGCGCCAGCAGAACACGGACAAAGAAGGAACAGACAGGGCGGGCGCTACGAAGTACGCAAGAGTGGCGGTTCGGGCTAAGTGGTGCTCGTTTGTCATTTTTCGCAAGCGCTAACAGAACACGGACAAAGAAGGAACAGACAGGGCGGGCGCTACAAAGTTCGCAAGAGTGGCGGGTCGGGCTAATTGGTGCACGTTTGTCATTTTTCGCAAGCGCTAACAGAACACGGACAAAGATGAAACAGACAAGGCAGGCGCTACGAAGTTCGCAAGAGTGGCGGGTCGGGCTAATTGGTGCACGTTTGTCATTTTTCGCGAGCGCTAACAGAACACAGACAAAGAAGAAAGAGACAGGGCGGGCGCTACGAAGTTCGCAAGAGTGGCGGGTCGGGCTAATTGGTGTACAATTGTCATTTTTTGCAAGCGCTACCAGAGCACGGACAAAGAATAAACAGACAGGGCGGGTGAAAGCAATTTCTCAAGAGTGGCGAGTCGGACTAATTGGTGCAGTGTTGTCACTTTTCGCAAGCGCTAACAGAACACGGACAAAGAAGAAACGGACAGGGCGGGCGCTACGGAATCGCAAGAGTGGCGGGTCGGGCGAATTGGTGCACGTTTGTCATTATTCGCAAGCGCTAACAGAACGCGGACAAAGAAGGAACCGACAGAGCGGGCGCTACGAAGTTCTTAAGAGTGGCGGGTCGGGCTAATTGGTGCACGTTTGTCATTTTTCGCAAGCGCTAACAGAACACGGACAAAGAAGAAACAGACAGGGCGGGCGCTACCAATTTCGCAAGAGTGGCGGGTCGGTCTAATTGGTGCACGTTTGTCATTTTTCGCAAGCTCTAACAGAACACGGACAAAAAAGAAACAGACAGGGCGGGCGCTACGAAGTTCGCAAGACTGGCGGGTCGGGCTAATTGGTGCACGTTTTTCTTTTTGCGCAAGCCCTAACAGAACACGGACAAAGAAGAAACAGACAGAGCGCGCGCTACGAAGTTCGCAAGAGTGTCGGGTCGGGCTAATTGGTGCACGTTTGTGATTTTTCGCAAGCGCTAACGGAACACGGACAATGAAGAAACAGACAGGGCGGGCGCTACGAAGTTTGCAAGAGTGGCGGGTCGGGCTAATTGGGTGAAGGTTTGTCATTTTTCGCAAGCGCTAACAGGACACGGACAAAGAAGGAACAAACAGGGCGAGCGCTACGATGTACGCAAGAGTGGCGGATCGGGGTAATTGGTGGACGTTTGTCATTTTTCGCAAGCGCCAGCAGAACACGGACAAAGAAGGAACAGACAGGGCGGGCGCTACGAAGTACGCAAGAGTGGCTGTTCGGGCTAAGTGGTGCTCGTTTGTCATTTTTCGCAAGCGCTAACGGAACACGGACAAAGAAGAAACAGAGAGGGCGGGCGCTACGAAGTTCGCAAAAGTTGCGGGTCGGGCTAATTGGCGAACGTTTGTCATTTTTCGCAAGCGCTAACAGAACACAGACAAAGAAGAAACAGACAGGGCGGGCGCTACGAAGTTCGCAAGAGTGGCGGTTCGGGCTAATTGGTGCACGTTTGTCATTTTTCGCAAGCGCTAACAGAACACGGACAAAGAAGGAACAGACAGGGCGTGCGCTACGAAGTTCGAAAGAGTGGCGGGACGGGCTAATTGGTGCACGTTTGTCATTTTTCGCAAGCGCTAACAGAACACAGACAAAGAAGAAACAGACAGGGCGGGCGCTGCCAATTTCGCAAGAGTGGCGAGTCGGGCTAATTGGTGCAATTTTGTCATTTTTCGCAAGCGCTAACAGAACACGGACAAAGAAGAAACGGACAGGGCGGGCGCTACGGAGTTCGCAAGAGTGGCGGGTCGGGCTAATTGGTGCACGTTTGTCATTTTTCGCAAGCGCCAACAGAACGCGGACAAAGAAGGAACAGACAGGGCGGGCGCTACGAAGATCGCAAGAGTGGCGAGTCGGGCTAATTGGTGGACGTTTGTCATTTTTCGCAAGCGCCAGCAGAACACGGACAAAGAAGGAACAGACAGGGCGAGCGCTGCGAAGCTCGCAAGAGTGGCGGATCGGGCTAATTGGTGGACGTTTGTCATTTTTCGCAAGCGCCAGCAGAACACGGACAAAGAAGGAACAGACAGGGCGGGCGCTACAAAGTTCGCAAGAGTGGCGGGTCGGGCTAATTGGTGCACGTTTGTCATTTTTCGCAAGCGCTAACAGAACACGGACAAAGATGAAACAGACAAGGCAGGCGCTACGAAGTTCGCAAGAGTGGCGGGTCGGGCTAATTGGTGCACGTTTGTCATTTTTCGCGAGCGCTAACAGAACACAGACAAAGAAGAAAGAGACAGGGCGGGCGCTACGAAGTTCGCAAGAGTGGCGGGTCGGGCTAATTGGTGTACAATTGTCATTTTTTGCAAGCGCTACCAGAGCACGGACAAAGAAGAAACAGACAGGGCGGGTGAAAGCAATTTCTCAAGAGTGGCGAGTCGGGCTAATTATTGCAGTGTTGTCATTTTTCGCAAGCGCTAACAGAACACGGACAAAGAAGAAACGGACAGGGCGGGCGCTACGGAATCGCAAGAGTGGCGGGTCGGGCTAATTGGTGCACGTTTGTCATTATTCGCAAGCGCTAACAGAACGCGGACAAAGAAGGAACAGACAGGGCGGGCGCTACGAAGTTCTTAAGAGTGGCAGGTCGGGCTAATTGGTGCACGTTTTGTCATTTTTCGCAAGCGCTAACAGAACACGGACAAAGAAGAAACAGACAGGGCGGGCGCTACCAATTTCGCAAGAGTGGCGGGTCGGTCTAATTGGTGCTCGTTTGTCATTTTTCGCAAGCTCTAACAGAACACGGACAAAAAAGAAACAGACAGGGCGGGCGCTACGAAGTTCGCAAGACTGGCGGGTCGGGCTAATTGGTGCACGTTTTTCTTTTTGCGCAAGCCCTAACAGAACACGGACAAAGAAGAAACAGACAGAGCGCGCGCTACGAAGTTCGCAAGAGTGGCGAGTAGGGCTAATTTGTGCACGTTTGTCATTTTTCGCAAGCTCTAACAGAACACGGACAAAGAAGAAACAGTCAGGGCGGGCGCTACGAAGTTCGCAAGAGTGGCGAGTCGGGCTAATTGGTGCACGTTTGTCATTTTTCGTAAGCGCTAACAGAACACAGACAAAAAAGAAACAGACTGGGCGGGCGCTACCAATTTCGGAAGAGTGGAGGGTCGGGGTAATTGGTGCACGTTTGTCATTTTTCACAAGCGCTAACAGAACACGGACAAAGAAGAAACAGACAGGGCGGGCGCTACAAAGTTCGCAAGAGTGGCGGGTCGGGCTAATTGGTGCACGTTTGTCATTTTTCGCAAGCGCTAACAGAACACGGACAAAGAAGAAACAGACAGGGCGGGTGCTACCAATTTCGCAAGAGTGGCGGGTCGGTCTTATTGGTGCACGATTGTTATTTTTCGCAAGCGCTAACAGAACACGGACAAAAAGAAACAGACTGGGCGGGAGCTACGAAATTCGCAAGAGTGGCGGGTCAGGCTAATTGGTGCACGTTTGTCATTTTTCGCAAGCTCTAACAGAACACGGACAAAGAAGAAACAGTCAGGGCGGGCGCTACGAAGTTCGCAAGAGTGGCGGGTCGGGCTAATTGGTGCACGTTTGTCATTTTTCGTAAGCGCTAACAGAACACAGACAAAAAAGAAACAGACTGGGCGGGCGCTACCAATTTCGGAAGAGTGGAGGGTCGGGGTAATTGGTGCACGTTTGTCATTTTTCGCAAACGCTAACAGAGCACGGACAAAGAAGCAACAGACAGGGCGGGCGCTACGAAGTTCACAAGAGTGGCGAGTAGGGCTAGTTTGTGCACGTTTGTCATTTTTCGCAAGCGCTAACGGAACACGGACAAAGAAGAAACAGACAGGGCGGGCGCTACGAAGTTCGCAAGAGTGGCCGTTCGGGCTAATTGGTGCACGTATGTCATTTTTCGCAAGCGCTAACAGAACACGGACAAAGAAGGAACAGACAGGACGGGCGCTACGAAGTTCGAAGGAGTGGCGGGTCGGGCTAATTGGTGCACGTTTGTCATTTTTCGCAAGCGCTAACAGGACACGGACAAAGAAGGAAAAAACAGGGCGAGCGCTACGAAGCTCGCAAGAGTGGCGGATCGGGCTAATTGGTGGACGTTTGTCATTTTTCGCAAGCGCCAGCAGAACACGGACAAAGAAGGAACAGACAGGGCGGGCGCTACGAAGTACGCAAGAGTGGCGGTTCGGGCTAAGTGGTGCTCGTTTGTCATTTTTCGCAAGCGCTAACAGAACACGGACAAAGAAGGAACAGACAGGGCGGGCGCTACAAAGTTCGCAAGAGTGGCGGGTCGGGCTAATTGGTGCACGTTTGTCATTTTTCGCAAGCGCTAACAGAACACGGACAAAGATGAAACAGACAAGGCAGGCGCTACGAAGTTCGCAAGAGTGGCGGGTCGGGCTAATTGGTGCACGTTTGTCATTTTTCGCGAGCGCTAACAGAACACAGACAAAGAAGAAAGAGACAGGGCGGGCGCTACGAAGTTCGCAAGAGTGGCGGGTCGGGCTAATTGGTGTACAATTGTCATTTTTTGCAAGCGCTACCAGAGCACGGACAAAGAATAAACAGACAGGGCGGGTGAAAGCAATTTCTCAAGAGTGGCGAGTCGGACTAATTGGTGCAGTGTTGTCACTTTTCGCAAGCGCTAACAGAACACGGACAAAGAAGAAACGGACAGGGCGGGCGCTACGGAATCGCAAGAGTGGCGGGTCGGGCGAATTGGTGCACGTTTGTCATTATTCGCAAGCGCTAACAGAACGCGGACAAAGAAGGAACCGACAGAGCGGGCGCTACGAAGTTCTTAAGAGTGGCGGGTCGGGCTAATTGGTGCACGTTTGTCATTTTTCGCAAGCTCTAACAGAACACGGACAAAAAAGAAACAGACAGGGCGGGCGCTACGAAGTTCGCAAGACTGGCGGGTCGGGCTAATTGGTGCACGTTTTTCTTTTTGCGCAAGCCCTAACAGAACACGGACAAAGAAGAAACAGACAGAGCGCGCGCTACGAAGTTCGCAAGAGTGTCGGGTCGGGCTAATTGGTGCACGTTTGTGATTTTTCGCAAGCGCTAACGGAACACGGACAAAGAAGAAACAGACAGGGCGGGCGCTACGAAGTTTGCAAGAGTGGCGGGTCGGGCTAATTGGGTGAAGGTTTGTCATTTTTCGCAAGCGCTAACAGGACACGGACAAAGAAGGAACAAACAGGGCGAGCGCTACGATGTACGCAAGAGTGGCGGATCGGGGTAATTGGTGGACGTTTGTCATTTTTCGCAAGCGCCAGCAGAACACGGACAAAGAAGGAACAGACAGGGCGGGCGCTACGAAGTACGCAAGAGTGGCTGTTCGGGCTAAGTGGTGCTCGTTTGTCATTTTTCGCAAGCGCTAACGGAACACGGACAAAGAAGAAACAGAGAGGGCGGGCGCTACGAAGTTCGCAAAAGTTGCGGGTCGGGCTAATTGGCGAACGTTTGTCATTTTTCGCAAGCGCTAACAGAACACAGACAAAGAAGAAACAGACAGGGCGGGCGCTACGAAGTTCGCAAGAGTGGCGGTTCGGGCTAATTGGTGCACGTTTGTCATTTTTCGCAAGCGCTAACAGAACACGGACAAAGAAGGAACAGACAGGGCGTGCGCTACGAAGTTCGAAAGAGTGGCGGGACGGGCTAATTGGTGCACGTTTGTCATTTTTCGCAAGCGCTAACAGAACACAGACAAAGAAGAAACAGACAGGGCGGGCGCTGCCAATTTCGCAAGAGTGGCGAGTCGGGCTAATTGGTGCAATTTTGTCATTTTTCGCAAGCGCTAACAGAACACGGACAAAGAAGAAACGGACAGGGCGGGCGCTACGGAGTTCGCAAGAGTGGCGGGTCGGGCTAATTGGTGCACGTTTGTCATTTTTCGCAAGCGCCAACAGAACGCGGACAAAGAAGGAACAGACAGGGCGGGCGCTACGAAGATCGCAAGAGTGGCGAGTCGGGCTAATTGGTGGACGTTTGTCATTTTTCGCAAGCGCCAGCAGAACACGGACAAAGAAGGAACAGACAGGGCGGGCGCTACGAAGTACGCAAGAGTGGCTGCTCGGGCTAAGTGGTGCTCGTTTGTCATTTTTCGCAAGCGCTAACAGAACACGAACAAAGAAGAAACAGACAGGGCGGGCGCTACGAATTTCGCAAGAGTGGCGGGTCGGGCTAATTGGTGCACGTTTGTCATTTTTCGCAAGCGCTAACGGAACACGGACAAAGAAGAAACAGACAGGGCGGGGGCTACGAAGTTCGCAAGAGTGGCGGTTCGGGCTAATTGGTGCACGTTTGTCATTTTTCGCAAGCGCTAACAGAACACGGACAAAGAAGGAAAAGACAGGCCGTGCGCTACGAAGTTCGAAAGAGTGGCGGGTCGGGCTAATTGGTGCACGTTTGTCATTTTTTGCAAGCGCTAACAGGACTCGGACAAAGAAGGAACAAACAGGGCGAGAGCTGCGAAGTTCGCAAGAGTGGCGGGTAGGGCTAATTGGCGCACGTTTGTCATTTTTCGCAAGCGCTAACAGAACACAGACAAAGAAGAAACAGACAGGGCGGGCGCTACGAAGTTCGAAAGAGTGGCGGGTCGGGCTAATTGGTGCACGTTTGTCATTTTTCGCAAGCGCTAACAGAACACGAACAAAGAAGTAACAGACAGGGCGGGCGCTACGAAGTTCGCAAGAGTGGCGGGTCGGGCTGATTGGTGCACGTTTGTCATTTTTCGCAAGCGCTAACAGGACACGGACAAAGAAGGAAAAAATAGGGCGAGCGCTACGAAGCTCGCAAGAGTGGCGGATCGGGCTAATTGGTGGACGTTTGTCATTTTTCGCAAGCGCCAGCAGAACACGGACAAAGAAGGAACAGACAGGGCGGGCGCTACGAAGTACGCAAGAGTGGCGGTTCGGGCTAAGTGGTGCTCGTTTGTCATTTTTCGCAAGCGCTAACAGAACACGGACAAAGAAACAGACAGGGCGGGCGCTACAAAGTTCGCAAGAGTGGCGGGTCGGGCTAATTGGTGCACGTTTGTCATTTTTCGCAAGCGCTAACAGAACACGGACAAAGAAGAAACAGACAAGGCAGGCGCTACGATGTTCGCAAGAGTGGCGGGTCGGGCAAATTGGGGCACGTATGTCATTTTTCGCAAGCTCTAACAGGACACGGACAAAGAAGGAAAAGACAGGGCGAGCGCTACAAAGCTCGCAAGAGTGGCGGATCGGGCTAATTGGTGGACTTTTGTCATTTTTCGCAAGCGCCAGCAGAACACGGACAAAGAAGGAACAGACAGGGCGAGCGCTACGAAGCTCGCAAGAGTGGCGGATCGGGCTAATTGGTGGACGTTTGTCATTTTTCGCAAGCGCCAGCAGAACACGGACAAAGAAGGAACAGACAGGGCGGGCGCTACAAAGTTCGCAAGAGTGGCGGGTCGGGCTAATTGGTGCACGTTTGTCATTTTTCGCAAGCGCTAACAGAACACGGACAAAGATGAAACAGACAAGGCAGGCGCTACGAAGTTCGCAAGAGTGGCGGGTCGGGCTAATTGGTGCACGTTTGTCATTTTTCGCGAGCGCTAACAGAACACAGACAAAGAAGGAAGAGACAGGGCGGGCGCTACGAAGTTCGCAAGAGTGGCGGGTCGGGCTAATTGGTGTACAATTGTCATTTTTTGCATGCGCTACCAGAGCACGGACAAAGAAGAAACAGACAGGGCGGGAGAAAGCAATTTCTCAAGAGTGGCGAGTCGGGCTAATTATTGCAGTGTTGTCATTTTTCGCAAGCGCTAACAGAACACGGACAAAGAAGAAACGGACAGGGCGGGCGCTACGGAATCGCAAGAGTGGCGGGTCGGGCTAATTGGTGCACGTTTGTCATTATTCGCAAGCGCTAACAGAACGCGGACAAAGAAGGAACAGACAGGGCGGGCGCTACGAAGTTCTTAAGAGTGGCGGGTCGGGCTAATTGGTGCACGTTTGTCATTTTTCGCAAGCGCTAACAGAACACGGACAAAGAAGAAACAGACAGGGCGGGCGCTACCAATTTCGCAAGAGTGGCGGGTCGGTCTAATTGGTGCACGTTTGTCATTTTTCGCAAGCTCTAACAGAACACGGACAAAAAAGAAACAGACAGGGCGGGCGCTACGAAGTTCGCAAGACTGGCGCGTCGGGCTAATTGGTGCACGTTTTTCTTTTTGCGCAAGCCCTAACAGAACACGGACAAAGAAGAAACAGACAGAGCGCGCGCTACGAAGTTCGCAAGAGTGGCGAGTAGGGCTAATTTGTGCACGTTTGTCATTTTTCGCAAGCTCTAACAGAACACGGACAAAGAAGAAACAGTCAGGGCGGGCGCTACGAAGTTCGCAAGAGTGGCGGGTCGGGCTAATTGGTGCACGTTTGTCATTTTTCGTAAGCGCTAACAGAACACAGACAAAAAAGAAACAGACTGGGCGGGCGCTACCAATTTCGGAAGAGTGGAGGGTCGGGGTAATTGGTGCACGTTTGTCATTTTTCACAAGCGCTAACAGAACACGGACAAAGAAGAAACAGACAGGGCGGGCGCTACGAAGTTCTTAAGAGTGGCGGGTTGGGCTAATTGGTGCACGTTTGTCATTTTTCGCAAGCGCTAACAGAACACGGACAAAGAAGAAACAGACAGGGCGGGTGCTACCAATTTCGCAAGAGTGGCGGGTCGGTCTTATTAGTGCACGATTGTTATTTTTCGCAAGCGCTAACAGAACACGGACAAAAAGAAACAGACTGGGCGGGAGCTACGAAATTCGCAAGAGTGGCGGGTCGGGCTAATTGGTGCACGTTTGACATTTTTCGCAAGCTCTAACAGAACACGGACAAAGAAGAAACAGTCAGGGCGGGCGCTACGAAGTTCGCAAGAGTGGCGGGTCGGGCTAATTGGTGCACGTTTGTCATTTTTCGTAAGCGCTAACAGAACACAGACAAAAAAGGAACAGACTGGGCGGGCGCTACCAATTTCGGAAGAGTGGAGGGTCGGGGTAATTGGTGCACGTTTGTCATTTTTCGCAAACGCTAACAGAGCACGGACAAAGAAGAAACAGACAGGGCGGGCGCTACGAAGTTCACAAGTGGCGAGTAGGGCTAGTTTGTGCACGTTTGTCATTTTTCGCAAGCGCTAACGGAACACGGACAAAGAAGAAACAGACAGGGCGGGTGCTACGAAGTTCGCAAGAGTGGCCGTTCGGGCTAATTGGTGCACGTTTGTCATTTTTCGCAAGCGCTAACAGAACACGGACAAAGAAGGAACAGACAGGACGGGCGCTACGAAGTTCGAAGGAGTGGCGGGTCGGGCTAATTGGTGCACGTTTGTCATTTTTCGCAAGCGCTAACAGGACACGGACAAAGAAGGAAAAAACAGGGCGAGCGCTACGAAGCTCGCAAGAGTGGCGGATCGGGCTAATTGGTGGACGTTTGTCATTTTTCGCAAGCGCCAGCAGAACACGGACAAAGAAGGAACAGACAGGGCGGGCGCTACGAAGTACGCAAGAGTGGCGGTTCGGGCTAAGTGGTGCTCGTTTGTCATTTTTCGCAAGCGCTAACAGAACACGGACAAGAGAAACAGACAGGGCGGGCGCTACAAAGTTCGCAAGAGTGGCGGGTCGGGCTAATTGGTGCACGTTTGTCATTTTTCGCAAGCGCTAACAGAACACGGACAAAGAAGAAACAGACAAGGCAGGCGCTGCGAAGTTCGCAAGAGTGGCGGGTCGGGCAAATTGGGGCACGTATGTCATTTTTCGCAAGCTCTAACAGGACACGGACAAAGAAGGAAAAAACAGGGCGAGCGCTACGAAGCTCGCAAGAGTGGCGGATCGGGCTAATTGGTGGACGTTTGTCATTTTTCGCAAGCGCCAGCAGAACACGGACAAAGAAGGAACAGACAGGGCGAGCGCTACGAAGCTCGCAAGAGTGGCGGATCGGGCTAATTGGTGGACGTTTGTCATTTTTCGCAAGCGCCAGCAGAACACGGACAAAGAAGGAACAGACAGGGCGGGCGCTACAAAGTTCGCAAGAGTGGCGGGTCGGGCTAATTGGTGCACGTTTGTCATTTTTCGCAAGCGCTAACAGAACACGGACAAAGATGAAACAGACAAGGCAGGCGCTACGAAGTTCGCAAGAGTGGCGGGTCGGGCTAATTGGTGCACGTTTGTCATTTTTCGCGAGCGCTAACAGAACACAGACAAAGAAGAAAGAGACAGGGCGGGCGCTACGAAGTTCGCAAGAGTGGCGGGTCGGGCTAATTGGTGTACAATTGTCATTTTTTGCAAGCGCTACCAGAGCACGGACAAAGAAGAAACAGACAGGGCGGGTGAAAGCAATTTCTCAAGAGTGGCGAGTCGGGCTAATTGGTGCAGTGTTGTCATTTTTCGCAAGCGCTAACAGAACACGGACAAAGAAGAAACGGACAGGGCGGGCGCTACGGAATCGCAAGAGTGGCGGGTCGGGCTAATTGGTGCACGTTTGTCATTATTCGCAAGCGCTAACAGAACGCGGACAAAGAAGGAACAGACAGGGCGGGCGCTACGAAGTTCTTAAGAGTGGCGGGTCGGGCTAACTGGTGCACGTTTGTCATTTTTCGCAAGCGCTAACAGAACACGGACAAAGAAGAAACAGACAGGGCGGGCGCTACCAATTTCGCAAGAGTGGCGGGTCGGTCTAATTGGTGCACGTTTGTCATTTTTCGCAAGCTCTAACAGAACACGGACAAAAAAGAAACAGACAGGGCGGGCGCTACGAAGTTCGCAAGACTGGCGGGTCAGGCTAATTGGTGCACGTTTTTCTTTTTGCGCAAGCCCTAACAGAACACGGACAAAGAAGAAACAGACAGAGCGCGCGCTACGAAGTTCGCAAGAGTGTCGGGTCGGGCTAATTGGTGCACGTTTGTGATTTTTCGCAAGCGCTAACGGAACACGGACAAAGAAGAAACAGACAGGGCGGGAGCTACGAAATAAGCAAAAGTGGCGGGTCGGGCTAATTGGTGCATGTTTGTCATTTTTCACAAGCGCTAACGGAACACGGACAAAGATGAAACAGACAGGGCGGGCGCTACGAAGTTCGCAAGAGTGGCGGGTCGGGCTAATTGGGTGAAGGTTTGTCATTTTTCGCAAGCGCTAACAGGACACGGACAAAGAAGGAACAAACAGGGCGAGCGCTACGATGTACGCAAGAGTTGCGGATCGGGCTAATTGGTGGACGTTTGTCATTTTTCGCAAGCGCCAGCAGAACACGGACAAAGAAGGAACAGACAGGGCGGGCGCTACGAAGTACGCAAGAGTGGCTGTTCGGGCTAAGTGGTGCTCGTTTGTCATTTTTCGCAAGCGCTAAGAGAACACGGACAAAGAAGAAACAGACAGGGCGGGCGCTACGAAGTTCGCAAGAGTGGCGGGTCGGGCTAATTGGTGCACGTTTGTCATTTTTCGCAAGCGCTAACGGAACACGGACAAAGAAGAAACAGAGAGGGCGGGCGCTACGAAGTTCGCAAGAGTGGCGGTTCGGGCTAATTGGTGCACGTTTGTCATTTTTCGCAAGCGCTAACAGAACGCGGACAAGGAAGGAACCGACAGGGCGTGCGCTACGAAGTTCGAAAGAGTGGCGGGTCGGGCTAATTGGTGCACGTTTGTCATTTTTCGCAAGCGCTAACAGATCACAGGCAAAGAAGAAACAGACAGGGCGGGCGCTACTAAGTTCGCAAGAGTGGCGGGTCGGGCTAATTGGTGCACGTTTGTCATTTTTCGCAAGCGCTAACAGAACACGGACGAAGAAGAAATAGACAGGGCGGGCGCTACGAAGTTCGCAAGAGCGGCGGGTCAGGCTAATTGGTGCACGTTTGTCATTTTTCGCAAGCGCCAACAGAACACGGACAAGGAAGAAACAGACAGGGCGGGCGCTACGAAGTTCGCAAGGGTGGCGGGTCGGGCTAATTGGTGTACATTTGTCATTTTTCGCAAGCGCTAACAGAGCACGGACAAAGAAGAAACAGACAGGGCGGGCGCTGCCAATTTCGCAAGAGTGGCGAGTCGGGCTAATTGGTGCAATTTTGTCATTTTTCGCAAGCGCTAACAGAACACGGACAAAGAAGAAACGGACAGGGCGGGCGCTACGGAGTTCGCAAGAGTGGCGAGTCGGGCTAATTGGTGCAAGTTTGTCATTTTTCGCAAGCGCTAACGGAACACGGACAAAGAAGAAACAGACAGGGCGGGCGCTACGAAGTTCGCAAGAGTGGCGGATCGGGCTAATTGGTGGACGTTTGTAATTTTTTGCAAGCGCTAACAGGACTCGGACAAAGAAGGAACAAACAGGGCGAGAGCTGCGAAGTTCGCAAGAGTATCTGATCGGGCTAATTGGTGGACGTTTGTCATTTTTCGCAAGCGCTAACAGAACACAGGCAAAGAAGAAACAGACAGGGCGGGCGCTACGAAGTTCGCAAGAGTGGCGGGTCGGGCTAATTGGTGCACGTTTGTCATTTTTCGCAAGCGCTAACAGAACACGGACGAAGAAGAAATAGACAGGGCGGGCGCTACGAAGTTCGCAAGAGTGGCGGGTCGGGCTAATTGGTGCACGTTTGTCATTATTCGCAAGCGCTAACAGAACACAGACAAAGAAGAAACAGACAGGGCGGGCGCTACGAAGTTCGCAAGAGTGGCGGTTCGGGCTAATTGGTGCACGTTTGTCATTTTTCGCAAGCGCTAACAGAACACGGACAAAGAAGGAACAGACAGGGCGGGCGCTACCAATTTCGCAAGAGTGGCGGGTCGGTCTAATTGGTGCACGTTTGTCATTTTTCGCAAGCTCTAACAGAACACGGACAAAAAAGAAACAGACAGGGCGGGCGCTACGAAGTTCGCAAGACTGGCGCGTCGGGCTAATTGGTGCACGTTTTTCTTTTTGCGCAAGCCCTAACAGAACACGGACAAAGAAGAAACAGACAGAGCGCGCGCTACGAAGTTCGCAAGAGTGGCGAGTAGGGCTAATTTGTGCACGTTTGTCATTTTTCGCAAGCTCTAACAGAACACGGACAAAGAAGAAACAGTCAGGGCGGGCGCTACGAAGTTCGCAAGAGTGGCGGGTCGGGCTAATTGGTGCACGTTTGTCATTTTTCGTAAGCGCTAACAGAACACAGACAAAAAAGAAACAGACTGGGCGGGCGCTACCAATTTCGGAAGAGTGGAGGGTCGGGGTAATTGGTGCACGTTTGTCATTTTTCGCAAGCGCTAACAGAACACGGACAAAGAAGAAACAGACAGGGCGGGTGCTACCAATTTCGCAAGAGTGGCGGGTCGGTCTTATTAGTGCACGATTGTTATTTTTCGCAAGCGCTAACAGAACACGGACAAAAAGAAACAGACTGGGCGGGAGCTACGAAATTCGCAAGAGTGGCGGGTCGGGCTAATTGGTGCACGTTTGTCATTTTTCGCAAGCTCTAACAGAACACGGACAAAGAAGAAACAGTCAGGGCGGGCGCTACGAAGTTCGCAAGAGTGGCGGGTCGGGCTAATTGGTGCACGTTTGTCATTTTTCGTAAGCGCTAATAGAACACAGACAAAAAAGGAACAGACTGGGCGGGCGCTACCAATTTCGGAAGAGTGGAGGGTCGGGGTAATTGGTGCACGTTTGTCATTTTTCGCAAACGCTAACAGAGCACGGACAAAGAAGAAACAGACAGGGCGGGCGCTACGAAGTTCACAAGTGGCGAGTAGGGCTAGTTTGTGCACGTTTGTCATTTTTCGCAAGCGCTAACGGAACACGGACAAAGAAGAAACAGACAGGGCGGGCGCTACAAGTTCGCAAGAGTGGCCGTTCGGGCTAATTGGTGCACGTTTGTCATTTTTCGCAAGCGCTAACAGAACACGGACAAAGAAGGAACAGACAGGACGGGCGCTACGAAGTTCGAAGGAGTGGCGGGTCGGGCTAATTGGTGCACGTTTGTCATTTTTCGCAAGCGCTAACAGGACACGGACAAAGAAGGAAAAAACAGGGCGAGCGCTACGAAGCTCGCAAGAGTGGCGGATCGGGCTAATTGGTGGACGTTTGTCATTTTTCGCAAGCGCCAGCAGAACACGGACAAAGAAGGAACAGACAGGGCGGGCGCTACGAAGTACGCAAGAGTGGCGGTTCGGGCTAAGTGGTGCTCGTTTGTCATTTTTCGCAAGCGCTAACAGAACACGGACAAAGAAACAGACAGGGCGGGCGCTACAAAGTTCGCAAGAGTGGCGGGTCGGGCTAATTGGTGCACGTTTGTCATTTTTCGCAAGCGCTAACAGAACACGGACAAAGAAGAAACAGACAAGGCAGGCGCTACGAAGTTCGCAAGAGTGGCGGGTCGGGCAAATTGGGGCACGTATGTCATTTTTCGCAAGCTCTAACAGGACACGGACAAAGAAGGAAAAAACAGGGCGAGCGCTACGAAGCTCGCAAGAGTGGCGGATCGGGCTAATTGGTGGACGTTTGTCATTTTTCGCAAGCGCCAGCAGAACACGGACAAAGAAGGAACAGACAGGGCGGGCGCTACAAAGTTCGCAAGAGTGGCGGGTCGGGCTAATTGGTGCACGTTTGTCATTTTTCGCAAGCGCTAACAGAACACGGACAAAGATGAAACAGACAAGGCAGGCGCTACGAAGTTCGCAAGAGTGGCGGGTCGGGCTAATTGGTGCACGTTTGTCATTTTTCGCGAGCGCTAACAGAACACAGACAAAGAAGAAAGAGACAGGGCGGGCGCTACGAAGTTCGCAAGAGTGGCGGGTCGGGCTAATTGGTGTACAATTGTCATTTTTTGCAAGCGCTACCAGAGCACGGACAAAGAAGAAACGGACAGGGCGGGTGAAAGCAATTTCTCAAGAGTGGCGAGTCGGGCTAATTGGTGCAGTGTTGTCATTTTTCGCAAGCGCTAACAGAACACGGACAAGGAAGAAACGGACAGGGCGGGCGCTACGGAATCGCAAGAGTGGCGGGTCGGGCTAATTGGTGCACGTTTGTCATTATTCGCAAGCGCTAACAGAACGCGGACAAAGAAGGAACAGACAGGGCGGGCGCTACGAAGTTCTTAAGAGTGGCGGGTCGGGCTAATTGGTGCACGTTTGTCATTTTTCGCAAGCGCTAACAGAACACGGACAAAGAAGAAACAGACAGGGCGGGCGCTACCAATTTCGCAAGAGTGGCGGGTCGGTCTAATTGGTGCACGTTTGTCATTTTTCGCAAGCTCTAACAGAACACGGACAAAAAAGAAACAGACAGGGCGGGCGCTACGAAGTTCGCAAGACTGGCGGGTCAGGCTAATTGGTGCACGTTTTTCTTTTTGCGCAAGCCCTAACAGAACACGGACAAAGAAGAAACAGACAGAGCGCGCGCTACGAAGTTCGCAAGAGTGTCGGGTCGGGCTAATTGGTGCACGTTTGTGATTTTTCGCAAGCGCTAACGGAACACGGACAAAGAAGAAACAGACAGGGCGGGAGCTACGAAATAAGCAAAAGTGGCGGGTCGGGCTAATTGGTGCATGTTTGTCATTTTTCGCAAGCGCTAACGGAACACGGACAAAGAAGAAACAGACAGGGCGGGCGCTACGAAGTTCGCAAGAGTGGCGGGTCGGGCTAATTGGGTGAAGGTTTGTCATTTTTCGCAAGCGCTAACAGGACACGGACAAAGAAGGAACAAACAGGGCGAGCGCTACGATGTACGCAAGAGTGGCGGATCGGGCTAATTGGTGGACGTTTGTCATTTTTCGCAAGCGCCAGCAGAACACGGACAAAGAAGGAACAGACAGGGCGGGCGCTACGAAGTACGCAAGAGTGGCTGTTCGGGCTAAGTGGTGCTCGTTTGTCATTTTTCGCAAGCGCTAAGAGAACACGGACAAAGAAGAAACAGACAGGGCGGGCGCTACGAAGTTCGCAAGAGTGGCGGGTCGGGCTAATTGGTGCACGTTTGTCATTTTTCGCAAGCGCTAACGGAACACGGACAAAGAAGAAACAGAGAGGGCGGGCGCTACGAAGTTCGCAAGAGTGGCGGGTCGGGCTAATTGGCGAACGTTTGTCATTTTTCGCAAGCGCTAACAGAACACAGACAAAGAAGAAACAGACAGGGCGGGCGCTACGAAGTTCGCAAGAGTGGCGGTTCGGGCTAATTGGTGCACGTTTGTCATTTTTCGCAAGCGCTAACAGAACACGGACAAAGAAGGAACCGACAGGGCGTGCGCTACGAAGTTCGAAAGAGTGGCGGGTCGGGCTAATTGGTGCACGTTTGTCATTTTTCGCAAGCGCTAACAGAACACAGGCAAATAAGAAACAGACAGGGCGGGCGCTACGAAGTTCGCAAGAGTGGCGGGTCGGGCTAATTGGTGCACGTTTGTCATTTTTCGCAAGCGCTAACAGAACACGGACGAAGAAGAAATAGACAGGGCGGGCGCTACGAAGTTCGCAAGAGCGGCGGGTCAGGCTAATTGGTGCACGTTTGTCATTTTTCGCAAGCGCCAACAGAACACGGACAAGGAAGAAACAGACAGGGCGGGCGCTACGAAGTTCGCAAGGGTGGCGGGTCGGGCTAATTGGTGTACATTTGTCATTTTTCGCAAGCGCTAACAGAGCACGGACAAAGAAGAAACAGACAGGGCGGGCGCTGCCAATTTCGCAAGAGTGGCGAGTCGGGCTAATTGGTGCAATTTTGTCATTTTTCGCAAGCGCTAACAGAACACGGACAAAGAAGAAACGGACAGGGCGGGCGCTACGGAGTTCGCAAGAGTGGCGGGTCGGGCTAATTGGTGCACGTTTGTCATTTTTCACAAGCGCCAACAGAACGCGGACATGAAGGAACAGACAGGGCGGGCGCTACGAAGATCGCAAGAGTGGCGAGTCGGGCTAATTGGTGCAAGTTTGTCATTTTTCGCAAGCGCTAACGGAACACGGACAAAGAAGAAACAGACAGGGCGGGCGCTACGAAGTTCGCAAGAGTGGCGGATCGGGCTAATTGGTGGACGTTTGTCATTTTTCGCAAGCGCCAGCAGAACACGGACAAAGAAGGAACAGACAGGGCGGGCGCTACGAAGTACGCAAGAGTGGCTGCTCGGGCTAAGTGGTGCTCGTTTGTCATTTTTCGCAAGCGCTAACAGAACACGAACAAAGAAGAAACAGACAGGGCGGGCGCTACGAATTTCGCAAGAGTGGCGGGTCGGGCTAATTGGTGCACGTTTGTCATTTTTCGCAAGCGCTAACGGAACACGGACAAAGAAGAAACAGACAGGGCGGGGGCTACGAAGTTCGCAAGAGTGGCGGTTCGGGCTAATTGGTGCACGTTTGTCATTTTTCGCAAGCGCTAACAGAACACGGACAAAGAAGGAAAAGACAGGGCGTGCGCTACGAAGTTCGAAAGAGTGGCGGGTCGGGCTAATTGGTGCACGTTTGTCATTTTTTGCAAGCGCTAACAGGACTCGGACAAAGATGGAACAAACAGGGCAAGAGCTGCGAAGTTCGCAAGAGTGGCGGGTAGGGCTAATTGGCGCACGTTTGTCATTTTTCGCAAGCGCTAACAGAACACAGACATAGAAGAAACAGACAGGGCGGGCGCTACGAAGTTCGAAAGAGTGGCGGGTCGGGCTAATTGGTGCACGTTTGTCATTTTTCGCAAGCGCTAACAGAACACGAACAAAGAAGTAACAGACAGGGCGGGCGCTACGAAGTTCGCAAGAGTGGCGGGTCGGGCTGATTGGTGCACGTTTGTCATTTTTCGCAAGCGCTAACAGAACACAGACAAAGAAGAAACAGACAGGGCGGGCGCTACGAAGTTCGCAAGAGTGGCGGTTCGGGCTAATTGGTGCACGTTTGTCATTTTTCGCAAGCGCTAACAGAACAGGGACAAAGAAGGAACAGACAGGGCGGGCGCTACGAAGTTCGAAAGAGTGGCGGGTCGGGCTAATTGGTGGACGTTTGTAATTTTTTGCAAGCGCTAACAGGATTCGGACAAAGAAGGAACAAACAGGGCGAGAGCTGCGAAGTTCGCAAGAGTATCTGATCGGGCTAATTGGTGGACGTTTGTCATTTTTCGCAAGCGCTAACAGAACACAGACAAAGAAGGAACAGACAGGGCGTGCGCTACGAAGTTCGAAAGAGTGGCGGGTCGGGCTAATTGGTGCACGTTTGTCATTTTTCGCAAGCGCTAACAGAACACAGGCAAAGAAGAAACAGGCAGGGCGGGCGCTACGAAGTTCGCAAGAGTGGCGGGTCGGGCTAATTGGTGCACGTTTGTCATTTTTCGCAAGCGCTAACAGAACACGGACGAAGAAGAAATAGACAGGGCGGGCGCTACGAAGTTCGCAAGAGTGGCGGGTCGGGCTAATTGGTGCACGTTTGTCATTATTCGCAAGCGCTAACAGAACACAGACAAAGAAGAAACAGACAGGGCGGGCGCTACGAAGTTCGCAAGAGTGGCGGTTCGGGCTAATTGGTGCACGTTTGTCATTTTTCGCAAGCGCTAACAGAACACGGACAAAGAAGGAACAGACAGGGCGTGCGCTACGAAGTTCGAAAGAGTGGCGGGTCGGGCTAATTGGTGGACGTTTGTAATTTTTTGCAAGCGCTAACAGGACTCGGACAAAGAGGGAACAAACAGGGCGAGAGCTGCGAAGTTCGCAAGAGTATCGGATCGGGCTAATTGGTGGACGTTTGTCATTTTTCGCAAGCGCTAACAGAACACAGACAAAGAAGGAACAGACAGGGCGTGCGCTACGAAGTTCGAAAGAGTGGCGGGTCGGGCTAATTGGTGCACGTTTGTCATTTTTCGCAAGCGCTAACAGAACACAGGCAAAGAAGAAACAGACAGGGCGGGCGCTACGAAGTTCGCAAGAGTGGCGGGTCGGGCTAATTGGTGCACGTTTGTCATTTTTCGCAAGCGCTAACAGAACACGGACAAAGAAGGAACAGACAGGGCGTGCGCTACGAAGTTCGAAAGAGTGGCGGGTCGGGCTAATTGGTGGACGTTTGTAATTTTTTGCAAGCGCTAACAGGACTCGGACAAAGAAGGAACAAACAGGGCGAGAGCTGCGATGTTCGCAAGAGTATCGGATCGGGCTAATTGGTGGACGTTTGTCATTTTTCGCAAGCGCTAACAGAACACAGACAAAGAAGGAACAGACAGGGCGTGCGCTACGAAGTTCGAAAGAGTGGCGGGTCGGGCTAATTGGTGCACGTTTGTCATTTTTCGCAAGCGCTAACAGAACACAGGCAAAGAAGAAACAGACAGGGCGGGCGCTACGAAGTTCGCAAGAGTGGCGGGTCGGGCTAATTGGTGCACGTTTGTCATTATTCGCAAGCGCTAACAGAACGCGGACAAAGAAGGAACAGACAGGGCGGGCGCTACGAAGTCCTTAAGAGTGGCGGGTCGGGCTAATTGGTGCACGTTTGTCATTTTTCGCAAGCGCTAACAGAACATGAACAAAGAAGAAACAGACAGGGCGGGCGCTACGAATTTCGCAAGAGTGGCGGGTCGGGCTAATTGGTGCACGTTTGTCATTTTTCGCAAGCGCTAACGGAACACGGACAAAGAAGAAACAGACAGGGCGGGGGCTACGAAGTTCGCAAGAGTGGCGGTTCGGGCTAATTGGTGCACGTTTGTCATTTTTCGCAAGCGCTAACAGAACACGGACAAAGAAGGAAAAGACAGGGCGTGCGCTACGAAGTTCGAAAGAGTGGCGGCTCGGGCTAATTGGTGCACGTTTGTCATTTTTTGCAAGCGCTAACAGGACTCGGACAAAGAAGGAACAAACAGGGCGAGAGCTGCGAAGTTCGCAAGAGTGGCGGGTAGGGCTAATTGGCGCACGTTTGTCATTTTTCGTAAGCGCTAACAGAACACAGACAAAGAAGAAACAGACAGGGCGGGCGCTACGAAGTTCGAAAGAGTGGCGGGTCGGGCTAATTGGTGCACGTTTGTCATTTTTCGCAAGCGCTAACAGAACACGAACAAAGAAGTAACAGACAGGGCGGGCGCTACGAAGTTCGCAAGAGTGGCGGGTCGGGCTGATTGGTGCACGTTTGTCATTTTTCGCAAGCGCTAACAGAACACAGACAAAGAAGAAACAGACAGGGCGGGCGCTACGAAGTTCGCAAGAGTGGCGGATCGGGCTAATTGGTGCACGTTTGTCATTTTTCGCAAGCGCTAACAGAACACGGACAAAGAAGGAACAGACAGGGCGTGCGCTACGAAGTTCGAAAGAGTGGCGGGTCGGGCTAATTGGTGGACGTTTGTAATTTTTTGCAAGCGCTAACAGGACTCGGACAAAGAAGGAACAAACAGGGCGAGAGCTGCGAAGTTCGCAAGAGTATCTGATCGTTCTAATTGGTGGACGTTTGTCATTTTTCGCAAGCGCTAACAGAACACAGACAAAGAAGGAACAGACAGGGCGTGCGCTACGAAGTTCGAAAGAGTGGCGGGTCGGGCTAATTGGTGCACGTTTGTCATTTTTCGCAAGCGCTAACAGAACACAGGCAAAGAAGAAACAGACAGGGCGGGCGCTACGAAGTTCGCAAGAGTGGCGGGTCGGGCTAATTGGTGCACGTTTGTCATTTTTCGCAAGCGCTAACAGAACACGGACGAAGAAGAAATAGATAGGGCGGGCGCTACGAAGTTCGCAAGAGTGGCGGGTCGGGCTAATTGGTGCACGTTTGTCATTATTCGCAAGCGCTAACAGAACACAGACAAAGAAGAAACAGACAGGGCGGGCGCTACGAAGTTCGCAAGAGTGGCGGTTCGGGCTAATTGGTGCACGTTTGTCATTTTTCGCAAGCGCTAACAGAACACGGACAAAGAAGGAACAGACAGGGCGTGCGCTACGAAGTTCGAAAGAGTGGCGGGTCGGGCTAATTGGTGGACGTTTGTAATTTTTTGCAAGCGCTAACAGGACTCGGACAAAGAAGGAACAAACAGGGCGAGAGCTGCGAAGTTCGCAAGAGTATCGGATCGGGCTAATTGGTGGACGTTTGTCATTTTTCGCAAGCGCTAACAGAACACAGACAAAGAAGGAACAGACAGGGCGTGCGCTACGAAGTTCGAAAGAGTGGCGGGTCGGGCTAATTGGTGCACGTTTGTCATTTTTCGCAAGCGCTAACAGAACACAGGCAAAGAAGAAACAGACAGGGCGGGCGCTACGAAGTTCGCAAGAGTGGCGGGTCGGGCTAATTGGTGCACGTTTGTCATTTTTCGCAAGCGCTAACAGAACACGGACGAAGAAGAAATAGACAGGGCGGGCGCTACGAAGTTCGCAAGAGTGGCGGGTCGGGCTAATTGGTGCACGTTTGTCATTATTCGCAAGCGCTAACAGAACGCGGACAAAGAAGGAACAGACAGGGCGGGCGCTACGAAGTCCTTAAGAGTGGCGGGTCGGGCTAATTGGTGCACGTTTGTCATTTTTCGCAAGCGCTAACAGAACACGGACAAAGAAGAAACAGACAGGGCGGGCGCTACGAAGTTCGCAAGAGTGGCGGTTCGGGCTAATTGGTGCACGTTTGTCATTTTTCGCAAGCGCTAACAGAACACGAACAAAGAAGTAACAGACAGGGCGTGCGCTACGAAGTTCGAAAGAGTGGCGGGTCGGGCTAATTGGTGGACGTTTGTAATTTTTTGCAAGCGCTAACAGGACTCGGACAAAGAAGGAACAAACAGGGCGAGAGCTGCGAAGTTCGCAAGAGTATCGGATCGGGCTAATTGGTGGACGTTTGTCATTTTTCGCAAGCGCTAACAGAACACAGACAAAGAAGGAACAGACAGGGCGTGCGCTACGAAGTTCGAAAGAGTGGCGGGTCGGGCTAATTGGTGCACGTTTGTCATTTTTCGCAAGCGCTAACAGAACACAGGCAAAGAAGAAACAGACAGGGCGGGCGCTACGAAGTTCGCAAGAGTGGCGGGTCGGGCTAATTGGTGCACGTTTGTCATTTTTCGCAAGCGCTAACAGAACACGGACGAAGAAGAAATAGACAGGGCGGGCGCTACGAAGTTCGCAAGAGTGGCGGGTCGGGCTAATTGGTGCACGTTTGTCATTATTCGCAAGCGCTAACAGAACGCGGACAAAGAAGGAACAGACAGGGCGGGCGCTACGAAGTCCTTAAGAGTGGCGGGTCGGGCTAATTGGTGCACGTTTGTCATTTTTCGCAAGCGCTAACAGAACACGGACAAAGAAGAAACAGACAGGGCGGGCGCTACGAAGTTCGAAAGAGTGGCGGGTCGGGCTAATTGGTGCACGTTTGTCATTTTTCGCAAGCGCTAACAGAACACGAACAAAGAAGTAACAGACAGGGCGGGCGCTACGAAGTTCGCAAGAGTGGCGGGTCGGGCTGATTGGTGCACGTTTGTCATTTTTCGCAAGCGCTAACAGAACACAGACAAAGAAGAAACAGACAGGGCGGGCGCTACGAAGTTCGCAAGAGTGGCGGTTCGGGCTAATTGGTGCACGTTTGTCATTTTTCGCAAGCGCTAACAGAACACGGACAAAAAAGGAACAGACAGGGCGTGCGCTACGAAGTTCGAAAGAGTGGCGGGTCGGGCTAATTGGTGGACGTTTGTAATTTTTTGCAAGCGCTAACAGGACTCGGACAAAGAAGGAACAAACAGGGCGAGAGCTGCGAAGTTCGCAAGAGTATCGGATCGGGCTAATTGGTGGACGTTTGTCATTTTTCGCAAGCGCTAACAGAACACAGACAAAGAAGGAACAGACAGGGCGTGCGCTACGAAGTTCGAAAGAGTGGCGGGTCGGGCAAATTTGTGCCCGTTTGTCATTTTTCGCAAGCGCTAACAGAACACAGGCAAAGAAGAAACAGACAGGGCGGGCGCTACGAAGTTCGCAAGAGTGGCGGGTCGGGCTAATTGGTGCACGTTTGTCATTTTTCGCAAGCGCTAACAGAACACGGACGAAGAAGAAATAGACAGGGCGGGCGCTACGAAGTTCGCAAGAGTGGCGGGTCGGGCTAATTGGTGCACGTTTGTCATTATTCGCAAGCGCTAACAGAACGCGGACAAAGAAGGAACAGACATGGAGGGCGCTACGAAGTTCTTAAGAGTGGCGGGTCGGTCTAATTGGTGCACGCTTGTCATTTTTCGCAAGCTCTAACAGAACACGGACAAAAAAGAAACAGACAGGGCGGGCGCTACGAAGTTCGCAAGACTGGCGGGTCGGGCTAATTGGTGCACGTTTTTCTTTTTGCGCAAGCCCTAACAGAACACGGACAAAGAAGAAACAGACAGGGCGGGAGCTACGAAATAAGCAAAAGTGGCGGGTCGGGCTAATTGGTGCATGTTTGTCATTTTTCGCAAGCGCTAACGGAACACGGACAAAGAAGAAACAGACAGGGCGGGCGCTACGAAGTTCGCAAGAGTGGCGGGTCGGGCTAATTGGTGCACGTTTGTCATTTTTCGCAAGCGTTAACAGGACACGGACAAAGAAGGAACAAACAGGGCGAGCGCTACGATGTACGCAAGAGTGGCGGATCGGGCTAATTGGTGGACGTTTGTCATTTTTCGCAAGCGCCAGCAGAACACGGACAAAGAAGGAACAGACAGGGCGGGCGCTACGAAGTACGCAAGAGTGGCTGTTCGGGTTAAGTGGTGCTCGTTTGTCATTTTTCGCAAGCGCTAACGGAACACGGACAAAGAAGAAACAGACAGGGCGGGCGCTACGAAGTTCGCAAGAGTGGCGGGTCGGGCTAATTGGCGAACGTTTGTCATTTTTCGCAAGCGCTAACAGAACACAGACAAAGAAGGAACAGACCGGGCGTGCGCTACGAAGTTCGAAAGAGTGGCGGGTCGGGCTAATTGGTGCACGTTTGTCATTTTTCGCAAGCGCTAACAGAACACAGGCAAAGAAGAAACAGACAGGGTGGGCGCTACGAAGTTCGCAAGAGTGGCGGGTCGGGCTAATTGGTGCACGTTTGTCATTTTTCGCAAGCGCTAACAGAACACGGACGAAGAAGAAATAGACAGGGCGGGCGCTACGAAGTTCGCAAGAGCGGCGGGTCAGGCTAATTGGTGCACGTTTGTCATTTTTCGCAAGCGCCAACAGAACACGGACAAGGAAGAAACAGACAGGGCGGGCGCTACGAAGTTCGCAAGGGTGGCGGGTCGGGCTAATTGGTGTACATTTGTCATTTTTCGCAAGCGCTAACAGAGCACGGACAAAGAAGAAACAGACAGGGCGGGCGCTGCCAATTTCGCAAGAGTGGCGAGTCGGGCTAATTGGTGCAATTTTGTCATTTTTCGCAAGCGCTAACAGAACACGGACAAAGAAGAAACGGACAGGGCGGGCGCTACGGAGTTCGCAAGAGTGGCGGGTCGGGCCAATTGGTGCACGTTTGTCATTTTTCGCAAGCGCCAACAGAACGCGGACAAAGAAGGAACAGACAGGGCGGGCGCTACGAAGATCGCAAGAGTGGCGAGTCGGGCTAATTGGTGCAAGGTTGTCATTTTTCGCAAGCGCTAACGGAACACGGACAAAGAAGAAACAGACAGGGCGGGCGCTACAAAGTTCGCAAGAGTGGCGGATCGGGCTAATTGGTGGACGTTTGTCATTTTTCGCAAGCGCCAGCAGAACACGGACAAAGAAGGAACAGACAGGGCGGGCGCTACGAAGTACGCAAGAGTGGCTGTTCGGGCTAAGTGGTGCTCGTTTGTCATTTTTCGCAAGCGCTAACAGAACACGAACAAAGAAGAAACAGACAGGGCGGGCGCTACGAAGTTCGCAAGAGTGGCGGGTCGGGCTAATTGGTGCACGTTTGTCATTTTTCGCAAGCGCTAACGGAACACGGACAAAGAAGGAAAAGACAGGGCGTGCGCTACGAAGTTCGAAAGAGTGGCGGGTCGGGGTAATTGGTGCACGTTTGTCATTTTTTGCATGCGCTAACAGGACTCGGACAAAGAAGGAACAAACAGGGCGAGAGCTGCGAAGTTCGCAAGAGTGGCGGGTCGGGCTAATTGGCGCACGTTTGTCATTTTTCGCAAGCGCTAACAGAACACAGACAAAGAAGAAACAGACAGGGCGGGCGCTACAAAGTTCGCAAGAGTGGCGGGTCGGGCTAATTGGTGCACGTTTGTCATTTTTCGCAAGCGCTAACAGAACACGGACAAAGAAGAAACAGACAGGGCGGGCGCTACGAAGTTCGCAAGAGTGGCGGGTCGGGCTAATTGGTGCACGATTGTCATTTTTCGCAAGCGCTAACAGAACACGGACAAAAAGAAACAGACAGGGCGGGCGCTACGAAGTTCGCAAGAGTGGCGGGTCGGGCTAATTGGTGCACGTTTGTCATTTTTCGCAAGCGCTAACAGAACACGGACAAAGAAGGAACAAGACAGGGCGGGCGCTACGAAGTTCGCAAGAGTGGCGGGTCGGGCTAATTGGTGCACGTTTGTCATTTTTCGCAAGCGCTAACAGAACACGGACAAAGAAGGAACAGACAGGGCGGGCGCTACGAAGTTCGCAAGAGTGGCGGGTCGGGCTAATTGGTGCACGTTTGTCATTTTTCGCAAGCGCTAACAGAACACAGGCAAAGAAGAAACAGACAGGGCGGGCGCTACGAAGTTCGCAAGAGTGGCGGGTCGGGCTAATTGGTGCACGTTTGTCATTTTTCGCAAGCGCTAACAGAACACGGACAAAGAAGAAACAGACAGGGCGGGCGCTACGAAGTTCGCAAGAGTGGCGGGTCGGGCTAATTGGTGCACGTTTGTCATTTTTCGCAAGCGCTAACAGAACGCGGACAAAGAAGGAACAGACAGGGCGGGCGCTACGAAGTTCGAAAGAGTGGCGGGTCGGGCTAATTGGTGCACGTTTGTCATTTTTCGCAAGCTCTAACAGAACACGGACAAAAAAGAAACAGACAGGGCGGGCGCTACGAAGTTCGCAAGACTGGCGGGTCGGGCTAATTGGTGCACGTTTTTCTTTTTGCGCAAGCCCTAACAGAACACGGACAAAGAAGAAACAGACAGGGCGGGAGCTACGAAATAAGCAAAAGTGGCGGGTCGGGCTAATTGGTGCATGTTTGTCATTTTTCGCAAGCGCTAACGGAACACGGACAAAGAAGAAACAGACAGGGCGGGCGCTACGAAGTTCGCAAGAGTGGCGGGTCGGGCTAATTGGTGCACGTTTGTCATTTTTCGCAAGCGTTAACAGGACACGGACAAAGAAGGAACAAACAGGGCGAGCGCTACGATGTACGCAAGAGTGGCGGATCGGGCTAATTGGTGGACGTTTGTCATTTTTCGCAAGCGCCAGCAGAACACGGACAAAGAAGGAACAGACAGGGCGGGCGCTACGAAGTACGCAAGAGTGGCTGTTCGGGTTAAGTGGTGCTCGTTTGTCATTTTTCGCAAGCGCTAACGGAACACGGACAAAGAAGAAACAGACAGGGCGGGCGCTACGAAGTTCGCAAGAGTGGCGGGTCGGGCTAATTGGCGAACGTTTGTCATTTTTCGCAAGCGCTAACAGAACACAGACAAAGAAGGAACAGACCGGGCGTGCGCTACGAAGTTCGAAAGAGTGGCGGGTCGGGCTAATTGGTGCACGTTTGTCATTTTTCGCAAGCGCTAACAGAACACAGGCAAAGAAGAAACAGACAGGGTGGGCGCTACGAAGTTCGCAAGAGTGGCGGGTCGGGCTAATTGGTGCACGTTTGTCATTTTTCGCAAGCGCTAACAGAACACGGACGAAGAAGAAATAGACAGGGCGGGCGCTACGAAGTTCGCAAGAGCGGCGGGTCAGGCTAATTGGTGCACGTTTGTCATTTTTCGCAAGCGCCAACAGAACACGGACAAGGAAGAAACAGACAGGGCGGGCGCTACGAAGTTCGCAAGGGTGGCGGGTCGGGCTAATTGGTGTACATTTGTCATTTTTCGCAAGCGCTAACAGAGCACGGACAAAGAAGAAACAGACAGGGCGGGCGCTGCCAATTTCGCAAGAGTGGCGAGTCGGGCTAATTGGTGCAATTTTGTCATTTTTCGCAAGCGCTAACAGAACACGGACAAAGAAGAAACGGACAGGGCGGGCGCTACGGAGTTCGCAAGAGTGGCGGGTCGGGCCAATTGGTGCACGTTTGTCATTTTTCGCAAGCGCCAACAGAACGCGGACAAAGAAGGAACAGACAGGGCGGGCGCTACGAAGATCGCAAGAGTGGCGAGTCGGGCTAATTGGTGCAAGGTTGTCATTTTTCGCAAGCGCTAACGGAACACGGACAAAGAAGAAACAGACAGGGCGGGCGCTACGAAGTTCGCAAGAGTGGCGGATCGGGCTAATTGGTGGACGTTTGTCATTTTTCGCAAGCGCCAGCAGAACACGGACAAAGAAGGAACAGACAGGGCGGGCGCTACGAAGTACGCAAGAGTGGCTGTTCGGGCTAAGTGGTGCTCGTTTGTCATTTTTCGCAAGCGCTAACAGAACACGAACAAAGAAGAAACAGACAGGGCGGGCGCTACGAAGTTCGCAAGAGTGGCGGGTCGGGCTAATTGGTGCACGTTTGTCATTTTTCGCAAGCGCTAACGGAACACGGACAAAGAAGGAAAAGACAGGGCGTGCGCTACGAAGTTCGAAAGAGTGGCGGGTCGGGGTAATTGGTGCACGTTTGTCATTTTTTGCATGCGCTAACAGGACTCGGACAAAGAAGGAACAAACAGGGCGAGAGCTGCGAAGTTCGCAAGAGTGGCGGGTCGGGCTAATTGGCGCACGTTTGTCATTTTTCGCAAGCGCTAACAGAACACAGACAAAGAAGAAACAGACAGGGCGGGCGCTACAAAGTTCGCAAGAGTGGCGGGTCGGGCTAATTGGTGCACGTTTGTCATTTTTCGCAAGCGCTAACAGAACACGGACAAAGAAGAAACAGACAGGGCGGGCGCTACCAATTTCGCAAGAGTGGCGGGTCGGTCTAATTGGTGCACGATTGTCATTTTTCGCAAGCGCTAACAGAACACGGACAAAAAGAAACAGACTGGGCGGGAGCTACGAAATTTGCAAGAGTGGCGGGTCGGGCTACTTGGTGCACGTTTGTCATTTTTCGCAAGCGCTAACAGAACACGCACAAGGAAGGAACAGATAGGGCTGGCGCTACCAATTTCGAAAGAGTGGCGGGTTGGGCTAATTGGTGCACGTTTGTCATTTTTCGCAAGCGCTAACAGAACACGGACAAAGAAGAAACAGACAGGGCGGGCGCTACGAAGTTCGCAAGAGTGGCGGGTCGGGCTAATTGGCGAACGTTTGTCATTTTTCGCAAGCGCTAACAGAACACAGACAAAGAAGGAACAGACCGGGCGTGCGCTACGA